>JACXGM010000768.1:0-10820 GCA_016801145.1 Umbra pygmaea | reverse complement strand
AGAAAGGAAGAAAAAAAGGGTTATAGGAACGTTATGTTCTAGGAACTGCAAAAATCCCTGCGGTCGGAAAGCAGCTAATGGATGCTATGGGCATAAAAGGAGAGAAACTCGTGGTGTGGCCCCCATCCTCCCCTGACCTCAACCTTATTGAGAACCTTTGGAGCATTCTCAAGCCATAGACATGAGGATGGGAGGCAGTTCACATCAAAACAGCAGCTCTTGGAGGCTATTCAGACATCTTGCAAAGAAATTCAAGAAGAAAAACTCTCCATAAACTCACAAGTTCAATGGATGAAAGAATTGTGAAGGTGATATCAAAGAAGGGGTCTTAGCTACTGTATGTTAACATGTAACTTGCGCTGTTAAGATGTGTTTGATTGAACTAGCTTTTGATTTCAATAAACATGACCTCCAAATACTGCAAATTCAACATATGACCATTTTTCAGTTCTTTACAACTTATAAAATGTTTTGAAACTTAAATAATAATTTGGAACAATGCATTTTTATTTTTGAAAGAAATAGTGTTTTCATTGAGTGGTTTGTTCAATGAAATTCTAATTATTCCCTAAAGGTTGGTGACTTGAAAATTATGCTGAGTGTCATTTGCATTGACTATTTAGGAAAATCTGTGTAAATGTTAAATTTGCATAAAAATTTGTAACACATTGTATTAATAACATTCATCAAACTATTAACATCATTCATCTGTGTAAATAAAAGTCATAAATTGAGGATCATGGGATTAAGCCTCACTATATATAAATATTATTTCACGCAATGCTTCTAAATGTTGTTTCTACTCCTCCATTTCTATAACTGTCGCTCACTCAATTGTGGCCACTGTCCCGCCCATTTCAAGAAAACATGTACTTGTTTTGCCCAGCAATTAAAAGTCAGAAATTGGAATATTATAATTATTATTATAGCTTTATAAGCATACTTTAACCACTTTTTGGATGAGGTATTAACAGTGAATTCCCATTTGCACTGTGTAAACCATAGAAATGGAATGGATAAAAGGACCTAATTCAAATCAATGTAACAGAATGGCCAGAGTAGTAGCCATTTTGATGTGTATCATTCCATTGCAAAGATCTAGTGGCCTACTTCCGCATTAAACCAATTTGTGTGTTGTCACCATAACAACTAACAACAATCGCCATTTTGTCGTGTACTAATCAAATGACCATGCCAAGCAGTTCAATGGCCTTTCTATCCATTCCAAAGTATTTCTATGGTGTAAACACAGCTGTACAGAAAGTTTGTACATGTGCCTAAAACTGTTGCAGATGCATTTAGGAAACTTTATAGCATATTCATTTCTGGGTTTTTCTTCTTTTTTTCATAAAGTGCAGAAAATGTAGCTGAAATTTTAGTGGCTCTTAGATTTTTTTGATATAATGTATCTGCCACAGTGACTAGGGAACAAAAAAGTTAATTTTAGGCCCAATCACCAATGTTAGTTTTATATGCAGCTTTACATTCAGGACCAATACGTTACATTTTGCTTAGTTAAAAGGTCCACTGCACTGTTCCCTAGAATTTAAATGTGATCTTTAGACCAGTGGGAACAGTGATCCCTATAGTATTGGCCCTTCAACACCACTTCTTGAAGAATGTGGTCTTCCATTCAGGGATCGAACAGGGCCGACCTTGCTTAGCTCTGGATGAAAGAGAGCTGTGGCATGCAACAGTGTACACAAGGGTGCAATTTCATGTAGTCATCCACGTAGTGTGACATGCCTATAGCTGAGAAGCTATTGTCAATGATGGCTTACATAATCTTTGTGGCAAATTAAGAGGCTTTTGAGGTGCAATTTTATGAAAATAGTGACTTTGAAAGCATTGAAATACAGAAAGTCTTGCAATGATTATATATCTTTTTATATTATTTTTCAATACAGACATCACATTCTTAGAAAAGAATGGCAATAGGACCTTTAAAGATAAAAAACATCTAAGAAAAACAGTAAAGCCCTAAGCATCAGCTCTCCATATTGAGCTCATGAATGACTCTTATGTTTAATGTTCATCAAATCAAAGTGGTGGCAGAAAAGACGTTGCTATACGCGGGATAAATAAATCATGGGTTCTCCCACATACAGTATGACTTCCCTGTACGTCTTAAAAATCCTCTCACTTTCAAATCAGATCAAAGTGTTTAACCTGCGCCTGCTGTGTCTTTCTCTCTTTCACACCCTCTTTCAATGCTCACACCCAATACTCATACAGTATCACTCCATTTGCTATTTACACCTGCAGGCTATTTCTTCACTCTGGCTCTGATATAGTGGATCATGAAATAAGTACACATAAAATAATATGACACAGAAACAGACATTAGGATATTATCACCCAAGGCTGGGTGAGCACACATAGGAACTGATCAGATTATCAATGGTCTAGCAAGAGGTTTCCATCAATTTCCTCCATTGAGTGAAGAGCAAAAACATAATAAGGGTTAGAAGCTACTGGTAGTAGAAAAAAACTACAGAGGAGAATAGAGTGAATATGATAATAATGGTTATTTAACAACTTTAAAGTTTGGATCTAATGTCATATTAATTTACGCATACTAATACACCATCTAATATACATTAAGTCTCACACCTCAAGAAACTTACAATCAATCCATAACGCTGAGTAGAATCATAATTAAATGTGTATTTTATGCAAGTTAAAGTTCATTAAAATGTAATTGGTATGCGATAAACAAATTATAGGCTAATTACCTAACTGACTTTGAAAATGTTAGAACTTGTATGTGTCAGGTGTGGATTCAAGAGAGGACAATATTGTGAGTGTTTGCAGAACTAGGTAATTATAATCGTACAGTGCAACGATAATGTTATTCACCATCAAACAACAACATTTCATTTCAGATGAGGTTCAGATTTGAGACGCCTCTTCCTCGGGGTTTCTTTTTTATTCCCCGGGATATTTGGGTACGTTAAGTGTTTTGGAACGACTCGAGATTACTCCCGGAGAGAACATCAGCAACACATGTCAAGACATGAAAAAACGGACGGATTTGCGAGTCGCCATGCGCAATATGTTTTAGTAAATCACATAAAGAAAAGCCTGAAAGCGGTCTTTTGGTGACACATTTGGAAAATCAAGAACAGGCTGTCGGTATTATCTTGAACAGCATCATCTGTGATAAATTATAGCTTCTGTCCACTCAGTGCCCGCTGAAAATCGCTTAATGAAGATCATATTTAAAGGTATGGATGGAAAGGTAATGTATTTGAATATACTTTCTAAATACAACATCAGAAACAGATAGTGACGGAAACACTTGATGTGTAACCTAAAAGTTAATTAAGGCGGAGGTCCATCAAACCGAGTGGTGATGCATGTGCCTGTTGCAAATGAATCCCATACACAAAACGCAGCAAAGTCACTCCCCAAAATGGTTCAGGTATATCAACAGATATATTGCGGATTTTTTTGACGGAAAAGGGAACACATTTAAAATGTGGCTAAAATAACTATATGTACATATAACACGGGTAAAGTTTGTGACTGAATACAAGAAGAACACAACAAGCTACATTTTATAAAACATATTCTCTAGCACAACCCACAACAAGCTGTTCTGGCAACGAGAGAAGAAAACAGCAACATTTTCATTGTCCTCTAGCAGAGAGAA
Organism: Umbra pygmaea; assembly: GCA_016801145.1. Lineage (NCBI taxonomy): Eukaryota > Metazoa > Chordata > Actinopteri > Esociformes > Umbridae > Umbra > Umbra pygmaea. Next base: position 7,165 of record JACXGM010000768.1, on the reverse strand, counting down.
AATAATTAACATTCTTAACTGTTCTTAGGCCTACCTCGTGCCACCGTGGCCGGAAACTGCAAACCAAGAAACACAAGAATGCCCAAACTCAGATAGCATCCTCCCGAAAACTGTCCCATCACTGCGCCGGCCGTCTTCCTCCCCATCCGACCCAGGGATGCTGCGCGCAGATCTCAAGCATTTGCCGTCGTTGACCGTGTCACCAGTAACAGGTTACCCAGCACTGACAACGGTTACACAGTGCCAGCCTGTCGCCACCTCAGCCGAGGAAGGCGAAGCGCGTCGGCATATCTGCGTTGCAGTGCAGAGATGGAGAGCGGCGTGTGTGTGTATCAGCTGTAGAGAAGCCAGTGAGAGACTAAAATAATTAAGCCGCACAAGCCAATAGCTCTGCTTTGGGCGGTGAGAGGCAGTAATGCACGACGTGTCTGCAGCCCAATTAGATTTTGAATTAGAGAAAACGTGTGAGACTAGGTATAATGACAGGCTACAGGTGAGGTATTTACCACCTAATTCAAAATTTACCAGAGAGTAAAACAAAGGACAACTGCGTGAATCGTGGAATATATCATATTTAGTTTTTCATTAATAGTTTTTCATTATTATTCAGTAGGATGTAATTTAAATTAGGTATTCTTTTGATACAGACATCCAGTTACCTAATGGATTGTGAAAGTAAAATGTCTGTGACATTATTCTCTATGAATCCTTTCTTCCTTTACTGCTTTAAAATAAAATACCCTAAGCAAATAAGTTTGGTGATTTCAATGGTAATTTATTTTGTACTTATATATTATCAATATTATAATAGATTGCTATACGTTTGACTGAAACATACAATTTTTTTCTGTTTTCAATGGTAACACACAAGAGTTTCAATAAGCAAATATGTCTACTGAAGAGCTCAGTATGAGTACACTGTAAACTGGTGACAATAATAATCTGCTTCCAAACACTTAATTGTTCCATTGTCAAGTAAATAATACTTGTAATACAAACATATTTTGTATTTATGGATACTTTCAACTGGTAAAATTTCAGTCTGATAAGACTAAAGAAAAACAATTACCTATTAGAAGGTGGAGCCTGGCCTTAATCCCGAACCCCTAACATGGTAAATAGCTGAAAACCTCTACTACATTATATAAAAAAGAAGAAATAAATAGTAAACTACGGGTGGATTACTCTTTTTCAAGAACAAAAAATCCTGTGACTATTTTTTTCTGTTGATCTTCTTAAGATATCTTTGTATTTGGTCTATTTCTTTGTAGATTTAATGATAAAATTAACAAATATTGGAAACGCACATGGAAATAAAAATTGTTGTAAAGTTCAATATTTTTCTACACACAATTGAATTGAGTAGATAGAGGAATTACGTTTGAGGTGTTATTATTGACAAGTCACTAGGATGCAGAGGGAGACTGGTACCTAGGGGGAGACAGAGAGCAAGAGCATGAATGTGTAAAGTGCTCAATACTCCTGTACACATACAATTAGGAGAGCCTTGAGGAAACATTTATGGTTCCTCACCATTGCCACTGTTGAGGAACCTTTTCTGTTCAAAAAGGTTCCTTGAGGAACTCCTTTATGTTAGACTAATTGTTTTAGGTGCCTCTTTTTTCTGCAGTTTGTTTCAAATGTCCACTCTGAAGTGATTCAACAAGCTTTTGATGTACATTTTCCCAAGTCAGGGGTGAGAATTTGAAGGTTAAAGGTTCCTCCAGGAATCCCCAAAGAGAACAAGTTTCTTTAAGTATCCCCAGAGTTCCTTGAGGCTCTCCTAATTCTAAGAGTGTAGTGACTGGAAGTTGAACATCAAGTACCACAACATGCTACATTTGCCACTGCCCTTAGGAAGTACAGACTGGGAAAACAGTAGTCTATTTTCTGAATATCATAGTTTCTACTGATGGTTTTACTACACCCAGAATCATTTTTGCTGTGTATATTGGAGGAATCCATTGTCGTTTGAATTGTCTGGTAACAGCTCTTACAGACATTCCTGCAATCAGTATGACATTAGTCACAGTATGTTGCATGATAATAATGCATATTTGAGTGGCCTTTTATTGTCCCCAACACAAGTTGTACCATGTAGTGATCAACATTTTGATATGCCACACCTGTCAGTTGAATGGATTATCTTTAAAGGATGAATGCTCACTTAGCTAAGGTTTTTAATTTTGTGAGGTAATAATTCAAATGCAACTAGGTCATGCTTGCTGAAATCTAGATCTGGAGAATATAAAACTAACCTAAATATTTTTATGGTTAGACTATTCATTTATGTAAAGAAAACACATGTTCTTTAGTTTAAACATTATTTTTTCTTTTAAAATAACTTAGATGTGCGTCCTATTTTGATAGTAGGCAAATGGCAAAATGCCAGTGGGACAATGTCAATTATGTAAATTTTATAGAAATGCAAGAAAACCATTTGCATGTAGTTTCAGTTTTATTCACAATGTGTTGCTTTGACAGACAGAATAACCCATAACATTATTTACATCAAAACTTACATCAAAACATTATTTACATTTTCATTCACTTTTCATTAGACCGTCAGTGACTGGTTGTATTAGTCATAATAATGATGACGTCACACCCATTAAACACATTGCTTACAGTAACATACAGTACTGTCTCTCAAACACATGTCAATGTTTGATTATCTTATTGTAGACATGCAAAGGTATCCATGACAAATATTAACTGTCCCATTTTGCTAATTTTCCCATTTTCACTATACTCATCCCATGGTGTTCTGTTCTTATGGAGCAATGATTTTCCCATGGAGGAAAGATGAAAGTGCGCTTGAAGTATTTAAAAAATATTTTCCTTTATTTGTTGGTCAGGGGACTCTTTTAGGTACTCAGTAGGCAGGTCCTGACAACCATAATTGACAACAGTGGGTTTAATTATTGGAATATCCTTTCTCATTTGCTTTGTTTATATAAAACCATATTTCATCTATATGTTTTTCATGAAGATTCAGAAAAAAAAAATTCATGAAGATTCAGTCTTAAAAAGTAAGGTTGATCCATGAGTGCTTGATGTACTAACAGTGTGATTTGGAATAAAGGAAAAGCATACATTAAAATGTGATTTTAAATGAAGACATACAGTAATTTCTAAAGGATCGCAAGAAGCGCTCATCTTTACAGGCACAGCCGCAGGCCTGGTCTTCAGAGAAAAACTAGAGGGGTTATAGCATTCTACAGAGTACTCACAACACTTCAAGATATTTTCCTTTTGTACGACTTGAAAGAAAACCTCTTTGCTAATTCAGAGTGCCTAATGTGCAAACAGTACATTTAGTATTCTATTGCATGTGTCATTGCTATTTTTCTGTGATCTGCACTGATGAACCAGCATTCTACACCACTAGGTTCTGTTTGAGTGAACCAAGGTCTCAGCTTCAATCTACATTCCAGCCTTGAATATGGATTCACAATGCTTCTTTAAAATGCACTGCAGCCGCAACAGAGGCCAGAACAGGCCCTTAGATAGGGCTGTCAGGGTTATATTGTATGTGGCTAAAAAGCTGGATACCTTTATTTCTCAGTACAAATTTAAAGGTTGATAATGTATACATAAAGATCCATACAACAGAGAAACTTGGAAGGATTGGAAGTATCACCCTTCACGTTGATATATCACACGTTGTTTGTGGATAAGGTGGCATTGAACAAGTCTCAAATTACACTTACCTAGTTTTAAAGAAGATGGAACAAATCCAGGTGCTGATTGCCTCTCAAAGCTGGAAAGAAGGCAACAGTAAAAATGATATCCAGCATGCATGATGCACCAGGGTCAATCAGTATGAATTTGTAGTCACATCATTCAAAGTTCAGCCACCAGGTTTGTCTTAGATGTCACATAAGTTAGCAGAACTCATACCCTTAAGAATGTGTGCCAGATTTCATGACTCAGCTAAACCATTCATTAAATATACAATATTTTACCCCCAGTACGACGCACCTGATTGAGGTGTCCGAAGATGTGAAAAAAATAGGCATAGCGTACACATTTACCCAAATTATTCAGGCTGAATAAGTCTTGCCCATAGCTAGCTATGGACGAGCTGCAGGAGCTCCGTGCAGGGGCTACGAGAGAGAGAGCTAGCTGTTCTCAATGCCGCAACACAGCCTTGTAATTCGGGAACCTGGTGGTGTACCTGCGAACATTGTGAAGTTATGGACACTGAACAGGAGTGCATGTGTTGCACAAAGTGGGACCTGTTGCATCGAGACACCGGCAAGAGATGAAGTGTTTTGTACATTCTGAAGATTTCCCCTCTCTGATAACAGGGCTGTACTTGAAACTTTTTTCTATGTTCCAAAAATAAATTGGAAGCGGTGATCGACAATTATCTACCGAGTAAGTACACTAGACAAGTTGTTTTACGTCGGTGCAATTATTTGATATATTGAGCAATTTGTGTTTGGTTCGACTGGTCGAGACTGTTTTGCCAAGATGGAGTCTGTATAGCGTACAGTCTTTTAAACTATATTTGTTATAAACTGTCTGTACACTTACAACGTTTTCAATGCTTCAGTTTGCATGCACTGACCCTCATTATGCTTCCATGTAGCTAAGTGTGGAGCTATTTGGAGAGTTATAAACATGCCCGGATCACCCAATGGGCATTATGGGCCGTTTCAGATAATGACACCATGTATAACTAGAGAATGGCATGCTGATATTTGTATTCATTTAAATATTTTTATTATAATTGGTCAAGCGTAGGTGTGGAAAGCACTGACGTAACAACCCGCCCCTGCGCAGCTTTCAAATAACCCAGCGCTGAATGAAAGTCAAGAAAATGAGTGAGAGAAGCGGTTGTACTAAACGCAAACGAAAAAAGAAAAGGAGAGCGAGGTGTCTTTATTAAGACAGGTTCCATCTATCAAAACATTCTTCAAAAGTACCCAGGCCCAGTAGGAGAATCGGGGTGAGGAATGTGTGGTAGATCATGACGTGCATGCTAACCAGGGACCGGTGGCGGCGGCGGCGGCAGCAGCAGCAGCGGTTTAATCAGGTGTCTGACCGACATTGTGGGGGGAAATCGACGAGGATGCACGTGCTGTTCTTATCGGTCGTGGACCTGCTGCCTTTCATAATAGAAAGAGCAAATATCTAGCCTCAACTGCCGATAGGAAGTTTCCAGAAACTGGATCGCCTATTCACCATCTACAGGTAATATTTTTTGCTTTGCCTGCATGCTTTTTTCTACCAAGAAAAATACATTTGTTCGTGTTTTTTCTGAATGAAAACACCCCGAACGTGAGCATGAGAAAAGAACAGAGCATTGTAATTGTATGTTAGCATTGCTTCGGCGCTCATCTGTCACTGTGAGCGTGTCTGTGAACGCTAAACAGCAGCTAGATGGAGAGAAACGGTATTGGCGGGAGGTGCTCAAGCGGGATGGATGTGGCTGTCATTAAGTTTTTAAGTTAAATGAAATATAGTATTATAAAAAACAAAAAAAGCTGTTTTCTTTTACATTTTGACATTTACATTTAGGGAATTCGACAGACACTTTTTATCCAATGCGACTTACACGTAGAGGTCGGCTAATTAATCGGATTGCCCGTCTGGAGGAAATTGTCATTGCAGAGAAGCCATGGTAAGTTTGTAGTTAGCATGAAAGGAGATCAATTAAAATCAGTTGCATATAATAACTTGTTAGCTTCACATTGTTAATATTAGTCTAGAATAATGGGTAGAGGTTCACTGCTTTCATTTCTGACAGAACTGTTCCCATTTTTTTATCAACCAAAACTTTTATCTGTTCGGTTTTCCTCAAGGTTTTCAGGAAAAACGACTCATTCAAAAAAACTGCTGCGCAAGGGTTAACTAGCTAGCGATATTGCGTTGCATATGATGAATAAGGGGGATTTATAATTAATCATCAGATCAGCCAACAGTAGATCAAAATCGGATACTGGCACCAAACGAGTGGTGAATATGTCCATTCGAATGCACAGTCATTGATTGTGCACATTTCTTGTCAAAATACGGTTCCTATTCAAAACGATACAAAGAAGACGTTTTTTTACTTCCACATTTAATTAAATGGCATTCATGTTAAAAGGCATTGAAGGGATATACGGCACTAGTGTTCTCAAACGTGGTTTTCAAAGTAACCTATTTCTGATGTTGAGCCAGACGGTGGCGAAAACGGAGAAGAACATTAGGCTATTCTGACTCCAAAATCCTCGCGCAAGACAATAATTCTGTAGTTAAAGATGAAATCCCATGTTTCTCAGTTACTGCTTTTGTTATATTTACATGAATTGTCGTATTTGTATACTATTGATTCTGTAAACCAGAAATGTATCAAGTGCTTCAGGAAATTACGTCGGATATTTGTACTCCCGTTGTGCATCACCAAATCCGATTGCTTAATAAATGGACAACTATCAAAATGCACAGACAGTTTTTTTTGGCAAAACCCAAAGGTTTGTTTTACAAAACAGATTTTATAGGCGAAGTTGTATCAAATACAAATCGTAGTATGCCTACTATGTGTTTTCGCCATTTGTTTGGCATTTTGTTTGAACAAATGTAAACATTTAGATATATTTATTTGAGATTTGAAACAATTTTGTATTAAGAAGTTATATTACAAGTTTGTTCTTTCAGTAATGTCATTATTTCCCAAAAAACAAATCATAATAACTAGCCAGCAGCATAGAGCCCTGTATTGCACTGCTGGTTTAATTATAAAGCTAAGCAGGGTTGAGCCTGATTAGTCACTGGATGGGAGACCATTGCTGCTGGAAGTGGTGTTGGAGGGCCAGTATAGGGCAATCTTCCCTCTGGTCTAATGATCATTCCCAATGCCCCAGAGCAGTGACGGGGACATCTGCCATGCGTAGGGTGCCGTCTTTCGGATGAGTTAAAACGGGTGTCCTGCCTCTCTGTGGTCACTAAAGATCCCATGGCACTATTCGTAAGAGTAGGGGTGTTCACCACGGTGTCCTGGACAAATTTCCAATCTGGCCCTCATACAATCATGGCACCCTAATAATCCCTATCTCTCAATTGGCTCATTCATTCCTCTCTCCCCCTCCTCTCCCTCCCTTCCCCCAGGCCGTTGCTGCAAATGAGAAAGTGTTCTCAGTCAACTTGCCAGGTAGAATAACAGTTAAACTAA
>JACXGM010000767.1:34838-55491 GCA_016801145.1 Umbra pygmaea | reverse complement strand
TGCCCATCTTAGGAATTCAGACTTCTTGACGCTGAAAGGGATTAGCAAGAAATAATGAGTGATCGATATTGTTTTAAGTAGGAGCCAATAAGGTTGAAGGGGGTGTTGAAACTAAGATAAAAGGGCCTAAGCGCATATGTGTTCTCTGTCTGTTTTGCAAAATAAACCAGATTCGGTCTAGAGATAGACTGCGTCCTATTTGCTCCTTACATCATTGCACCCTTGTATTCTTCCTTAAATAATTAGACACATCACTAACCACAGAAGGTTTCCATGCCAGAACTCCAAGACATACACCACTACTGAGCCAAAAGCACAAGAAAAGTTGCCTCCAATATGCTCAAAATCATACAGAAGCCACAGAGGTTTTGGGATACTGTTTTGTGGAGTGATGAATCAAAACTTGAACTTTTCGCCACAATTAATCAGCGGTATGTCTGAAAAAAGAAGATTGAAGCATACGCTGAACAAACCTCTGCCCACAGTCAAGCATGGTGATGGCTTGGAGATTCTCTAGGGCTGCTTTGCATCCTGTCAGATTTCACCAAGGTTTGGTTGCAGAAGAACTGGAAGATTCTACAGTGGCAATCAGTCACCTGACTTGAACCCCATAGAAAACCTCTGGTGGGATTTGAAGAATGCGGTTGCAGCATACAAACCCACAACTATTACTGGACTGGAGGCCATTGCTCTTGAGGAATGGGCAAAGATTTCTCAAGAACACTGCCAGAAGCTGGTGTCTGGCTATGCATTTCGTTTGCAGCAGGTCATAGCAGCAGAAGGATGCTCTACTAAGTACTAAATATGCTTTCCATGAAGGGATTGAATAATTTTAATACCGGATATTAGGGCTGAGCGATGTCAGACTTTACATATTGGACATGTCAAAGAGACATGTTTAAACATTGTCAATAGACAATGTATTTGTCTTTTTATCCATAAAATTGGCATTCATTATATACAATACGAGGGGTGAAATGGCAGGGAAAACTCACATGAACCGTACTAACGCACATTCATTAACTTAATAATAACTAACATTAATAATGTGAACGAATAGCTATCAGATATAGCTTTAAAAATGCAGTTGGCAGGTGGAGAACCAAGTGGAGATTTTTAATGAATGTTTCAAACAATGGATGGAATGTAGTACGAGCACAAAAAATACTCCAAATCTCATGAAGCTAGATTCAGAAAAGAAACAATCCTTGAAACATACAATGACAATGACCAACAAAGGCAAGTGGTGACAGAGCGAGCTATATACATAATTATATGACAGGGGGAATAACACAAGTCCTGGTAAATTTTGGTTGAGGACAGGGTGTGTGCTGACAAGCCCCTTAGTGTAGCTCATTCTACATGTAATGTTTTAATGTTGTTTTGAATGGCAAATAGAAAATGCTGCTGTTGCATTTTATACAACTTGTTGCACTCCAATGGAGCAAGTTGATATAATAAATACATTAACAAAAATAAAACGCCAGGTTTGACACCATGATGTCGTCGCTTGACGTGTATAAAATAATTATTACACTTATAAAAACGAATAGGGCCATACACTGTAGTAGCCTTATAATTAATTTAGTGAATCTACATATTAGGATAAACTGTGCCATAGGATGGGTTGGCCTTATCCTGTGGCCAGGCATGGACATATCTTTTAATAAATTCATTGCTCTTGTAATTATCCTTGTTTAGTCACATTATTTATCACAGCTGATCCCTGTCTCCAATCATTGTTTATATACGTGTTCTCTCTGCTTGATTATTGGTATGTGTCATTCTTTCCCCTGTAACCTGTGTGGAGGTAACCTGTGTGTTAGAGAGGAGCTGGTGAGCTTTACATGCATTTATTTCCATCCATGCTGATATCACTTTACATATCATAAGGAATGTCTGTTTAAATTAAATTACGTATTGAGTTGTAGTTGCTGATTCAGGTCTGTGCCATGTAAAGCAATTAATTTGTAAAGATCAACACTTTTTGACTGGCAAAATGGGAGCCAGCAGAAATACAAACTGCTAAGGTGAGTTGTACAAAACCTTTCTATTTAGTAAACTCTGTGTACACAAACAATGTTCTCAATGCTCAAGTTCATGTGTACAGCCCCTGGTGATAGTTTCATGTTGTGTCAAAGGCTTCTTAGTGTTTTAAAAATAGCGATTTTAATGCTATCATATTAGTGCCCCTATCACTCTAAGTGGCGTTTCCGTCCTAATTATGCTTTTAAGCAAAACCTTGACTCGGCTACATTCAAAAAAGACCTTAGGTTTCTGTCCTTGTCTTGGACTCAAATTTCCATTATCTTTGGTTAATAGAATCCTAGCTTCACAGTATTGTACCAACTAATATGATAGACATTGCTGTATACCAATGCTTTAGAAAGTACAGAAATGTAGGCAAGGGTAGTGTCACGGTGTGTAGGATGGAGTTGAGGGAGAGAGGCCGGAGACGGTATACGGGAAACAATTCTTTGTTTATTTTGTATTTTCCAGGAAGGCATAGAAAACGCTGGGCGCTATCTAACGAAGATCTACAACACGGTACCATAAATAACCTTGTGCTCTTATAGTGGCATGGACACTAAACGAAAGAAAACTAGACAATTGTAACATGACCTATATATATATATAACACATACAACTTACTCAGTATGATAACACCCTCCGGAATCCTGGAAATATACACAAGCATAATAGACGTTGACCCACAGTGACGGTGCGTTAGACCCACAATGCTCCAACACCTCATGTTAGCTAAGCAGCTCTTTAAATACATAAGACATGACAATTAACTGCACATGGCTGATAGTAATCACCCCATTACCACTGAAGACAAGGTAAAATATTCAAGCTAACATGAGGTGATGTGACTCTTAAAGTAACAGTACCTGTAATAAGAAACACAACCACCATGTAATGCATTGAACTAAAACACAAGGAACCAAAACAGAACAAACAATGAAATAACCGACCAAGATTTAAACAAAAGAAAACTAAGTACTATAGAAAGGAGTCCATGTCTCAGTTACAGGGAGAGGAGTGTTAATTGAAAACCCCTCTGGAATGTCTAGCTTTAATTATTTTTATCATCTAAAATGAATTTTAATATTGTACTGTATATTATAATATTATATTATAATCCACCTTCTCATAACACTTCATGTTATGAGGATTCAAGTCTTGTTGCTAAACAGCTTGACTCTTTCAAAGAAAATATATGGTGTGGTGACTTTAACATCAACTGGTCTGACAAAAGTAGTAAACAAAAAATAATAACAATCATGACAAAATGTATTTATCTACAAATGATTAAAGGGCAAACTAGGATAACAAGGCAGACCAAGACCCTTATTGACATGGCATTTACTAACAAACCAGAACGTTTTTACAAGGACGAGTAGTCTGATAACAGGTCTTTCAGACCACAACATGACTCTGACAGTTAGAAAACGATGGAAGAATTAATTGGACTTTAATATTTGTAACCCACAGTAGACAATCTACAAATGTGTACAATGATGCGCAAATATTTCACTATCTGCAAATGTGTATTTTTACATTTGTGATGTGTAAAATCATATCCACAAAAATACAGGGTGATGTGTACAACACAAAACAGTTTTTTTACATTTGCAGATTACTTCCTGTGAATTTGTGGGTCATGTTACATTTGTAAGTTCCTTTTTACACATTTGTGGAATTTTGTCCAATGTGTACTGCGGAGATCTGTAAATAAACATATACACAAATATCTCACAATTTGCAAATACACAAAATTATATCTGTACACATATCTTTCTATTTCACATACAAATTGTGATTTACGCATTTGTGGATCCATTACTACACACAAAACAGTTTTTACACATTTGCAAATTACTTCCTGTGAATTTGTTGGTCATGTTACATTTGTAAGTTCATTTTTACACATTTGTGGAATTTTGTCCAATGTGTACTGCAGAGATCTGTAAATAAACATATACACAAATATCTCACAACCTAAAACATGTATTTTTACATTTGTGTTGTGTAAAATCATATTCACAAAAATAATGTATGATTTGTAAATACACACAATTTAATCTGTACAAATATCTTTTTATTTCACATACAAAGTGTGATTTACCCTTTTGTGGATCCATTTCTACACACAAAACAGTTTTTACGCATTTGCGTATTGCTTCCGGGAATTTGCAGGTCACGTGACATTTGCAACTCCCTTTCTACACGGTTGGATTTTTGTCCTTCAGCCTTTAGTCTGTTGGGATATTTCTCTACTAACTTTGCACATCTAGTCGTTGCAATATTTGACCACTCTTCTTTGCAGAACTGCTGAAGTTCAGTGAAATTTGATGGTGATCGTTTGTGGACTGCTGTCTTCAAGTCATTCCACAGATTTTGTCTGGGCTCTGACTAGGCCATGCAAGGACATTCACCTTTTTCTTCTTCAACCACTGTGTGGTCAGTTTTGCTGTGTGCTTTGGGTTATTGTCATGTTGGAAGGTAAATCTTTTTCCCATTGACAACTTTCTGTCAGAGAGCAGCAGGTTTTCCTCAAGAATTTGACAGTATTTTGCCCCATCCATTTTTCCTTCTATCCTGACAAGTGCTCCAGTCCCTGCTGCAGAGAAACAACCCCATAACATGATATTACCACCTCCATGCTTTACTGTATGAATGGTTATTTAGATGGTAAGCTGTATTGGATTTTCGCCAGACATATTGCTTGGCATTGAGGCCATACAATTCCATTTTAGTCTCATCTGACCATAACACCTTTTTCCACGTGGCCTAAGCATTTTCAAGGTGCATTTTGGCAAAGCTCAGTCGTGACTGCATGTAATCTTTCTTGAGGAGTGGCTTTTTTCTTGCAACCCTCCCATACAAGCCACATTTGTGGAGAATTTGTGATATTGTTGTCACATGCACAATGACCACTCTTTGACATGAATTCCTGCAACTGCTTCAGAGTTGCTGTAGGCCTCTTGGTAGCCTCTCTGAACAGTTTCCTCCTGGCTCTTTCATCCAGTTTGGAATGACGTCCTGACACAAGGAGGGTCTGTGTTGTACCAAATACCTTCCACTTCTTAATAATGGACTTCACTGTGCTTCTAGGCACTGATAAAGCCTTAGAATTTTTTTTGTGCCCATCTCCTGACTTGTGCCTGTCCACAACTTTATCCCGTAGATCTTTTGACAATGCCTTGCCACCCATAGTTGATTGTCTTCAGTTGCACTACCAAGGACTTAAATGCTTCAGGAAAAACTTGTTAATCAAAATGACCACAGCGGATCACAGCTGAAAGTCAATTGGCATTGTGTGCTATTGAGAAGGTGATTAACTACACCTGGTTGGGTTTACAAGTAATTTTTAGGAGGGGGGTGATTCTTTTTCCAACTCAGTGATTCTGTTTTTTAATTTGTAATTTATTTTTTTCTGATAAATTGGTATTATATCTTTCACTTAGATGTTATGAGTTGTACATACAGATGAATGAAACAAAAACTGTCCGTTTTCATTTCAGTCTGCAGAGCAACAAAATGTGATTATTTTACAGCAGGTTGATTCTTTCCTATACCCACTGTAGCAATACAGAAAATAGTAAGTTCAAAGGTATGCATACCCTTAGTCCTCAATACAGTGTATTTTCCCCTTTAACATTAATGACGGCTTGCAATCTTTTGTGATAGTTTTGGATGAGGCCCTTTTTTTCTCAGGTGGTTAAGCTGCCCATTCTGTTTGGCAAAAAGTATCCAGGTCCTGTAATTTCTTGGGCTGTCTTGCATAAAATTTCCAATCTGGCCGTCATAACATCATGGCAACCTAATCATCCCTAACATTCAATTGGCTCATCCATCCTCTACTATACTCCTCAGTCCAGTGCTGCAAATGGGAATAAATTATCTTTCAACTTGACAGGTAAAATAATGGTAAATAAACAGAACCATGGTCTTGAAGAGGGACTGTCCTGATTGTTTTCAGTCCAGCCTTTATTCACCACACCTGATTCTTATAATTAGCTGGGGGGAGACAGCAAAAATATATGCAGACAAATTATAAGAGAAGGATGGAGAGAGGCCGACAATAAATTGTCTATAAGGTCTGTAAATGTTTTTTTCCCCACAAAAGAAAGGGATTAGATACAGATGATCTATGGGATATTTGCTTAACTTTTAAGAAGTTGAGCTACATGCCAGCATTCATATGTGGATTATAGACATTTTTGCATACAGGTAGTTACCTCACAATCAGTCTTATGGTTCCAATGAAGTGTCTTTATCTGTGTGTGTTCTATTTCTGATTGTGTGACTGTGGTTACCCCCACCCTACAGACCACAGGTGCTTCTCTGGCTCCTCTCTATCAGAAGCTGCTGCTGAGGAATATGTCATCTCTAGCTGTGTCCCTGCAGGTCACTGTGGCTGAGCCCTTTGGTCTATGTGATCATGATGGTCAACACTCATTTACTTTTTCTAAGGTACCATGCAGCACATACCATGCTCTAGTTCTTCTACATTACATGACAGGGATAATTGTCATTTGCACCTTGATTGTCCCCCTATTGTCACTATGGACTGTTTTACAGTAATTATAGACAATTCAACTGCACCTTGATCATCACACAGTTTCATTGTGGTGTTCTGTTTACAGTACATGTACATACCTGTAAATTGTAGGCTTTATTTCTTGCCTCTATTGTTTTATGTTGTATTATTTACTGGTACAGTATATGTAGCTAAATTGTGTTTCTTTTTTGTAAACTATTAATACTGCTTCACTAGAGCCATGGCTTAAGAGTTCCACCGTACATACATTTCTTTGTACTACAAATACACTTCATCTTGAATTGTCTCAGTTCATACTTCATAGACTTAAATTGAAGACAATGCTGGGTTCTGCTTAGTGTTGAGATACTGGTACCATATTTGTGTCTGTCTGTCTGCAGGTCCTGGTCCTGGCTGTAGGAGTGCATTCAGAGCTTTGGGTGCGATTTGACCCCTCTTACTGCCAGGACAACGTGTCGCGGGTGGCAGAAGGGGTAGTGGAGTTACGCTACACAGACCACCCACAGCAGAACACGGTGAGCCTGAGGGGTGAGGTCCACTTCCCCAATCTCCAATTCTCCTGCCTGGCCGTGGACTTTGGTTGTGTGCTCAACCACACAGAGGCTCATCGCAAGCTCACCATGACCAACTGCAGCCCTCTGCCTGTGGCTTATCATTGGGCATTCCTAGTAGACCAGCAGAAATACAAAATCAGGTAGGCACAACAGCACAACACTTGAACTGTTTAAGCCAGTGGAGTTGAATTCTTTAGTCCGTGCTTAATTTGTCTTTACTTCTGTTGGGTGGCATATTTGATTTAGATGGTTGTGGACACTGTTTATTGGGATTGTGGCACAGGAGGGCTACAGTTTTCACATAGAACCAGGAGGGGAAGAGCCAAGAAACAACTCCTCATTAAGTCTGCACTTGTTCAAGCCATTCATTTCCCCTGAAAATATGCTCATGACACCAGATTTATTTCTTCTTATGCTCATCACTGTACCTATGTTATATATATATATTTCTTAGTTGTGTACTTACATTATCCTAAATGTTTCCACCAACTTTCAATCCCAGAGAAATTTGTAATATAATCCGAAGACACGGGACGTTTCATTTTGTCTTCCGTCAATGGCATCATATAACCTTTGACTGCTCTAGTTGCTCTAAGTTCCAGGGAACTGCCAAACATAACATGAATAAATCTTTAACAATACATTACTTTGTCAGTGAACATTTTTTCTGCCGGAGATGCTAGATTGGAAGGTTGTCATTGACGATGATGACAAAACCCATGATACCACGCTACTTCCCGACGTCATCCAAGTACATCTTTTGCAATTGTTTTGATTGAGAGACCCCTAGCGGCCAAAAACTACATATTGTACATTTCATTTGCAGTTCAATTATTAATTAAATGGCATTCCGAGATACTCATACATTTTGTTGTCCTGAAGCTAAGGTCACACTTTTACTTAGAGAAATAAATTACAGAATTTACAACTGTTGTTTTTCATGTTGGCTCTTATATTATAATGCAAGTTAAATCTGAGAGGCTTAAGCGCAACTTTTTCTTGAACGTGGAGGCTTCTCGGAAACTTGATAATGACATTGTTATTTCAGGACCAATTCCATCCCCTCGCCATTCTGAGACTGAGATATTTAGTCATATAGTATGTAGTCTTGTCACCTATGGTTAATGTGTCTCTCTAATGACTTGGGCTTGGCATTTGCAGACAATTTTGATTGTTTTTGGAAAATGCAGAGCTTCTTTGTCAAAGATGGAATACACCTGTGTAAGAATGTTGCATGGCTGCTTTCATCAAATGTTAAAAAGGTACTTGAACATTTAAAATTATATAAGGCTTGCCCCATCCTTACGATAGCTAGTATTGTATCAAATTGCTTGAGACCCACATGTATTTTTAAACAAAGAATACACATCAATCTTGTTCCCATTCAGTTTTTCATAGTGTTGAATATACATGTTTAAATGCTTCCAACACTTGGTAAAACACAGTACAAATCAACAATGTACATGTTTTTAAAAACTGTAAGGGACTTGGGTCACATTTACAGTGGGGCAAAAAAGTATTTAGTCAGCCACCAATTGTGCAAGGTGTCCCACTTAAAAAGATGAGAGAGGCCTTCAACTATGAAAGACAAAATGAGAAAAAAAATAATGAATTTATTGGTAAATTATGGTGGAAAATAAGTATTTGGTCATCTACAAACAAGCAATATTTCTGGCTCTCACAGACCTGTACTTGTACCTGTACCTGTACCTTTTTAAGAGGCTCCTCTGTCCTCCACTCGTTACCTGTATTAATGGCACCTGTTTGAACTTGTTATCAGCATAAAAGACACCTGTCCACAACCTCAAACAGTCACACTCCAAACTCCACTATGGCCAAGAACAAAGAGCTGTCAAAGGACATCAGACACAAAATTGTAGACCTGCACCAGGCTGAGAAGACTGAATCTGCAATAGGTAAGCAGCTTGGTGTGAAGAAATCAACTGTGTGAGCAATTATAAGAAAATGGAAGACGAACAAGACCACTGATAATCTCCCTCGATCCGGGGCCCCACTCAAGATCTCACCCCATGGGGTCAAAATGATCACAAGAACGGTAAGCAAAAATCCCAGAACCACACGGGGGGACCTAGTGAATACCTGCAGAGAGCTGAGACCAAAGTAACAGCTACCAAGTAAAGGCTACCATCAGTAACACACTACTCCACAAATTCTGCAGTGCCATACGTGTCCCCCTGCTTAAGCCAGTACATGTGCAGGTAATCTGAGGTTTGCTGGAGAGCATTTGGATGATCCAGAAGAGGATTGGGAGAATGTCATATGGTCAGATGAAACCAAAATATAACTTTTTGGTAAAAACTCAACTCGTCGTGTTTGGAGGAGAAAGAATGCTGAGTTGCATTTAAAGAACATCCTACCTATTGTGAAGCATGGGGGTGGAAACATCATGCTTTGGGCCTGTTTTTCTGCAAAGGGACCTGGACGACTGATCTGTGTAAAGGAAAGAATTAATGGGTCCATGTATCGTGAGATTTTAAGTGAAAACCTCCTTCCATCAGCAAGGGCATTGAAGATGAAACGTGGCTGGATCTTTCAGCATGACAATGATCCTAAACACACCGCCCGGGCAATGAAGGAGTGGCTTCATAAGATTTCTAGGTCCTGGAGTGGCCTAGCCAGTCTCCAGATCTCAACCCCATAGAAAATCTTTGGAGGGAGTTGAAAGTCCATGTTGCCCAGCGATAGCCCCAAAACATCTCTGCTCTAGAGGAGAGCTATATGGAAGAATGGGCCAAAATACCAGCAACAGTGTGTGAAAAACTTGTGAAGACTTACAGAAAAAGTTTGACCTCTGTCATTGCCAATAAAGGGTATATAACAAAGTATTGACATGAACTTTTGTTACTGACCAAATTCATAAAAAATCCTACAATGTGATATTGTGGATTTTTTTTCTGATTTTGTCTCTCATAGGTGAAGTGTACCTATGATGAAAATTACAGGCCTCTCTCATCTTTTTCAGTGGGAGAACTTGCACAATTGGTGGCTGACTAAATACTTTTTTGCCCCACTGTAGATAGTGTATATCCTAACCTGGATTTATGATTTTAGATTATTTTATTTGAAACTTGGTTAAGAAAGAAAATGACATGTTTGACATGAACACATTTATTAAATATATAACGTAACATAACACACCTTATTACTCAATCTTTTGCAAATCTTTGGAGAACGGTTCTCTACCTTAAGTCATGTACATGCATTACTTATAATTACAACCTGACCAGGCAGTTTATGAATAACATAATCCTGATCGAAGAGCCCAAAACCAGCGTAAGTAATGCTTAGCACACCGTCCACACCATGAGCCCGGCTCCCTAAACGGAACCCCCGACCAAGCATGCATCCCCATCGCTTGAGGCCGATGACCTTTCATACTGTACACGAATATGCGTAACTGACGATGCCAAATAGGAAGGTACAGATACACCCTGACCAACTCTCATGTATCACGGCTGACCAGGAAAGATGTATTACATCCTATACAAGAAAAAAACATGATTTGACGAACCTCACCATGGTAATTTCAATTGAAGCATTTACACGTATACGTGGCCTGCACAGACAAGATGTAATCATCAGATATGCAAGATTGAATGATTTAATGACAGGTGACGTTGTCGGTTATCCTGAGTTATCAGGTGGAAATGCACAACCTGTTCTCTGGGCCAACGGATTGCCCTACACCAATCCTTGGATAACGCATTCATTACGCAAACAGCTAACTTAAAAATCCGTAAACAGCTGCGCCCAGTTCACAATATACCCAGACCGGGAACGGGTATGCATGGGGAACAGGTTGTAAAACCTATCCCACTGTCAACACTCCGGATCAGAAGTCAAGGATAACATACAACAACAACTACCCGCATCATGGCCTATACCATAGAAATAGAATGGATGGTTACACTTTATTTGGAGAGTCCGAAATTCCATCTGTAGGTGCTCTACAGACAGTTTGTAGATGATATGACTATCAATAAACTATCTGTTGATATGCAAATAATTTTGTAGTTTAAGGGTAGGGGTAAGTTCAAAATATGTTTTAGGGTAATGGTTAAGGTTAGGCTTAACCCTAGGGGAAGGTTTAAGGTTAGGATTAGGGTTAGGGTTAGTAGATAGTTTGTTAAAATATTGTTGATCTTCTGCAGATAATCTGTAGAGCATCTACAGACACACTTTTTGGACTCTCAAAATAAAGTGTTACCGAATGGATAGAAAGGCCATTCCAATTCAAATCAATGTAGCAGAATGGTCAGAGCGGCAGTCATTTTTATATGTTCCATTCATAGATTGTATAAAGCACTGGATATAACCATATGTGATGTCGTCCATTGGGTTTGTGAAGATCTGATTTGGGTCATCAAATTTGCCGTTATGGGCGCAGACATCTTGGTTGCGGATGTGACGATCTTAGATGAGAGGGAGGAGTATTCTAGCTAACTAACTGATATTAATTGGGATGCCAATGAAAAACAGTATTAAAACAAAATGGAAAACAAAATGTAATGTTACTTAAAGGATAAACTGAACTGCCAACTCTTTTGAGTGTATTGTCGTACAACCGAACGCCATAGCCACGCCCTAAACCCTTTGCTTTATCGCCGATTTTAAATTCAACGAGGCCATAATTAAAAAAATGAACATCATGATAAATTGCAGAAGGCTTAAATCTAGCGATTGAGAACATATACTCATTATGAAAATGATTCTCATAGACAATTACAGAAACCAAGCTCTTTTGCAACCAGGCGTATCGCCCCCAGCTGGAATTAAGAAAGAATGCAGGTTTAAGTCACTTCCTCAATTGCGTCAATTTGCCCAACCGGATGCTTACCCTTTTGTACCATTCCATTACAAAGATCTAGCGGCCTACTTCCACATTAAACTGATTTGCGTGTTGTCACCGTGACAACTAATAACAATCGCCATTTTATTGTGTGCTAATCAAATGACCACGTCAAGCAGTTCAATGGCCTTTCTATCCATTCTATTTCTATGGCCTATACCCTAAAGGTATGACCGTAATGATGCCCCTAGCTGAAGGCATGAATTCTCAAGCAACCACTGGCCTACACGGCAAGATGAGAAATCTTATTGCGAGAGAAATCGTGACTTGGTGCTGAAACCAAAGAACCAGAACCCTTAACCTCGTACACAGAGCCGGTCCTGACCTCCCTAGGGCGCTAAGCAAAATTCTACTATGGGGCCCTCCTTTCTTTTTTCGGCGCGGCAATTTCCCATTGCCACACCATCACACCTGACACCCCAGTGCTCCTACTTCAAACCTCCCTCCATCAAAACAGTTTAGCTCCATCGTTTGATCTAAGAATTAGTAGACCTATACAAAACATGAAGAGGTATAAACAAACAATATTTATTAAATAGAACATGTTCTATATAATTATAAGATAAGTGAATATTAACATAAACATTAATGAGAAATTATAGAAAATATAAAATCTATTTCAAATAGTTAAGATGCACTATGTAAATTTCCATTAATCTCTTCAGGAATTTTGTGTAGATTTTATAATTATTCTTTCTTAGATATGTTTTTATTGAACATAGGAAAAAAACAGGAACAATACAACCAATACACATTATTATTTTGTCCATAATATGCATTTGGTTGCTAGTTATAGTGAAATGATAAATTTGTCATTCTAAAACTGTCTACACAGTAATTTGTATTACTTAATTGATGTTTTTAAACCTTAGATCAAATATGCAAGTTCCTAAAGTTTACTAGTCCAAAACTGTTTTTGTATTTTTGATAGTTTTCAAAAGTTTTAGACAGATCGGGCGCCTGTGAGTTCAATTGCGGAGGTATAATTGAAGAATGTAATCATCCCGTGTATGATCTGACTAAAGGCTTCCATGTTGGATTTGCAGTGTGAAAATATTTGGTGACTGGGTGACATCTGGTTGGATGAACCATGTGCACACCCCTCGCCATCCCACTGATCTATCTGTTACGGAGCTGCCAACAAGGCAGGGTTAGAGGGAATTGGAAAGGGAGAAAAATCTGGAAAAATCTCACATAATAAATAAATAAAATTACTAAGTTGCATAGAAACAATAGCCTTATAAAATGTTATTTTGTAAAATATAATGTTATGAAAAGCTACATAAGACATGAACTGAATCATTTCTAATAAAATAATTAATATATTTGGCAACATAGACACTTCATTTTTTGCTAAATAACTAAATCACATTTGGGTTGCCGGTTTATTGAAAATGAGCAGATAAGATTTGGGCTGCATGTGCAAATGTGGCTTTTTGAAAAATAAAAATTACGTTAATTAAAAGCAATGCACTTGATTGCAACCATTAGCCTAGACTCCTATTAACAACATTTCCAAAGGAATCAACTTGTTAATTGATATTTTAAAAACATTAATAAAGCCATAAGCTTGGGCCAAAAGCCATATTACTCTTTATAAACATTTTTTTGTCCCCATATATTTCTGATGCTTGTGTAGCAAAACAATCATATTGTAGAAAAAAGGAAATTAGGTTTCAGGTAGGAAGGACATGACACTTATTAATTTAGTACTCTAGTTTATTATCTCTTTCGACGTAATGGCCTAAATATCTTTCATATAACTTCTCTAATAATAGAACACAGCAAACATGACGTTTGCATCTGAATGGAAAATAATTGATAATGCAATCTTTATGCGCACATTTCACTGTGTAAATAATTCCGGCAGGGTGAAGCGCAGTTGAGAAGTGGCATGTAAAAAGTCTAATGAAATTCGGTAGGTATATAATCACAATTCAGTTACAGTAAGCGGAGACTGTCTATCATCCACATCGGGAACATGTTGGTGTTTTTTGAGGGGTCTTCCATCTCCATCTGGCAGCTCCTCTACATTGATTTTTTTTTACATGCGTTATGTGTGCGCTTATGCGTGCGGTTATGCGTGAATGTTTTTTAGGCATTCATTTTATCCACAGCAAGGTGTCGGATAGAGTAAAACCAATAATTATACTGCTGTATAATATATGCTGAATAGTTTTTTAAATGTTGTAGGCAGAATTGACACAACCAAATGCGCCAGGGCTCACTTCACATGTCTCTTTTTAGATAATGTTCCGTCATCGAGTAACGAATGTGTTGAGGAAAATTTAATGAAGTAAAAGTGTAATTTTGTTCAATATGGTGTGTTGTTCCCATGCAAAATACTTTAATACAGTAATTAAATACTACAACTTTATTAATTTACACCATCTGCTGCCCAGCTAATTTTGCAAGACATACAAATTAGAACGAGATGCACTGCCAGCTAGCATAACAATATAACGTCACTGTTATTTGCTGACGTTAAACTTGGAGAGGAGAGAACACAAATCTACCTGAATGCTGTTCCCGTTATTCACTTTTATATTTTTTTCTTTACCACTTTTGTCGTGACCAGATGGATTCATCCTCTCACATTTGAAACCTGCTTTGACACGAGGAAGGCGGGGCCTTGCGAAATTTGCGGGGCCCTAGGCAACGTGCGTAGTGAGCGTATTGGGCCGACCGGTTCTGCTCGTACACCTTGTACGCTAAACCCCGCCATACACCTGGAACGTTTAACTAGCACCCAAGAACACGTCATACAGAAATTTAAGATCAATAACATGTATGATATTCCACAACTGATCAAGCAATACAAATGTATGCACTCATAGACCTTTGTGCTTCCAAAATGTCTTTAGTACTCACTGTGATGTAATGCTCATAAGCACCTGAATACAATCTTTCTATAGCCTTTATATTAGACTCTGAAACAGATCTCGTATCAGTCATTGCTGTTTCAAAGCAAAAGGAACAAGGCATGTACAGCTCTGGTGTCTCAAGTGTTGGGCGTTGTTAGGGAGACCAAACTAGAAGGAGATGGTTGAGTGGTTTTATGAAAGAATGATGCAGTCTGGGATGTACAGACAGGAATAAGGGCAGGTGGCAGCAAGTTTGCACAACGATACATAATAGCTTAAACATATGCTTAGGGAGAGAAGACCTGATACAGAGTGTACACAATTACTCAACTGAAAATGAACAGGAGGCACAACAAATATATCAAGGACTATGCTCTCTTGCAGCAGAGAACGCATAGGCAAATTATACAGAGTGTACACCAGAACTTCAAACTATACACACAACCCTGCAATTACTTACATATACATGTATAGGTAACACTTTATTTTGAGAGTCCAAAAAGTGTATCTGTAGACCCTTAAACTACAAAATTAGTTGCATATCAACAAATAGTTTGTTGATAGTTCATTGATAGTCATATCATCAACAAACTGTCTGTAGAGCACCTACAGATGGAATTTCGCACTCTCCAAATAAAGTGTAACCCATGTATATATTCCTCATTGTCTCCTCTGCTCAATGTTACTGTTTATGTCGTACTGCTACATACTATGTTTGGATTACTTGTATGGTGCATGGCAATAGCAATGCCCTCTGTGCGACCACTGGGCTAATCTGCAAGCAGTGTTTTAAGGACCCCTATTAGTTTATAATATACACATTTAAATTATAACAGGTGGAACCTTTTGGAGGGCCAAGATGAGAGAGTTTGGGGTATGTCCTTTCGTGTTCCTGAGTAACTATGCACACAGCCAGTCCATAAAGACATAGTTCAATGAGTTTGGTGTGTAGGAACTCAAAAGGCCTGTACAGAGCGCCAACATCAACCCCATTGAACACCTTTGGGATGTTGACTTCACAATGGGCACAAATTCCCATACACACACTTTAAAATCTTGTGCAAAGCCTTTCCTGAAGAATGGCGGCTGTTACAGCAGCGAGGGGGGGTGCTCCATATGAATGCCCATGGTTTTGGGATGGGATGTCCAACAACCTCATTTGGGTGTGGTGTTCAGGTGTTCACATACCTTTAGCCATATTTCAGATTGCCACCGTAAGTATGACCCCGATATGCCCAGTATTTCAGTTTTTTATCATTGACACAATATCAATTATAGAAGAAAAAAGTAAAGTATGTATTAGCATGATCTTTTTCAGTAATTTGATGGAGAAGCCAGAACAGGCATAACACAACGGCAGGGGGATATTTGCTTTAAAAGAAATGGTAAAGTATGTCATTCTTCCAGACAGAGTGAAGTCTGGGTACCAATGTACCTGAGTCTGAGACAAGACAGAGGAACTCAATATGTGGTATTGTTGAGAACAGGCTCAAAACAAAGAACAATCTCATACTACAGCACTGACTGTGAAAAAGGTCTGTATATGTACATGTGGATAGGAGGGTGTGTGTATGTGATGTGTTTTCATTTGTTCTGTCCATCCCTTGTGATCCAAGACCAAGAACCTGTGTGTGAACTTCTGCATGAGGCTGTCAGGGGTAGTTGTGGAATTCATGGCAAAATGGAAGAGATTAAAGGAATGATGTTAAACATAAAGACCAACATCATGTTTGTCTACATCAAAGATACACAACTTGGTTAACTAAATAGTCTAAGATGCAGATTAGTTGAATGAAAATTCAAATCTAAGAGAAGGGCAGTTAACTACTAATTAAATATTAAGTGACCATAATCAAACAACAGTTACTGATTGAGTGAGAATGGAAGTGAGATTATGTGCTTGTGTTCATTACAATGGCCATTGTAGCCGGAACTGGGAAATCAGGGAACTAGAACATGCTTACATTCAATACAGTATGTTCATGCTTATTTTAAAACAGTACACTGGGAAAATAGTAATTGCAGTTTACACATACAACATAAGTGCCTTTCCACAGAATTACAACTGTCTAGTAATGAAAAGTCTAAAGCATTTAGGCTTTCATGCTTAGTAGAATTCCATACCTGAATTTACAGGCACAAAGTACTAAAACAATACTCCCTCACTGGTTATCCCCTGCATGTCAGGAAGCCAGCAAAAGTGAATGTTTTGAGCATAGAAATAGATTGGATAGAAAGGACATTCTAATTTAAATCAATGTAACAGAATGGTCAGAGCGGCAGCCATATTTACGTGTTCCATTCCTTCGCAAAGGTCTAGCGGCCTAATTCCGCATTAAACCGATTTGCGTGGTTGTCACCGTGACAACTACTAACAATTGCCATTTCGTTGTGTGTTAATCGAATGACCACGCTAAGCAGTTCAATGGCCTTTCTATCCATTATATTTCTATGGTTTTGAGCTACTGTCAATCAGTAAAATGTTACTGTGTTTGACAAACATAGACCAAGCTACAGTAGTTAGTACTGGAGTACCAGACAACCACAGACCAAGCTACAGTAGTTAGTACTAGAGTACCAGACAACCACAGACCAAGCTACAGTAGTTAGTACTAGAGTACCAGACAACCATAGACCAAGCTACAGTAGTTAGTACTAGAGTACCAGACAACCACAGACCAAGCTACAGTAGTTAGTACTAGAGTACCAGGCAACCACAGATCAAGCTACAGTAGTTAGTATTAGAGTACCAGACAACCACGGACCAAACTACAGTAGTTAGTACTAGAGTACCAGGCAACCACAGATCAAGCTACAGTAGTTAGTACTAGAGTACCAGACAACCACAGACCAAGCTACAGTAGTTAGTACTAGAGTACCAGGCAAGCACAGATAAAGCTAAAGTAGTTAGTAGTAGAGTACTAGACAACCATAAACCATGCTACAGTAGTTAGCTCTAAAGTACTAGACAACAGTAGACCAAGCTACAGTAGTTAGTACTAGAGTGCTAGTAGTCTAAGCACCCGACTCCTGACCACACATGCCCCCGGGGTTTGAACCTCAGCTGGGCTGATTCTCTGTGCCCTTTCTCTCTGTCCTACATACCTAGTCATCCTAGAATCTACTGTACATCCTACTGGCATGTCTATAAATTGAGTGCATCCGGATAGTATTAACAGCGCTTCACTTATCCACATTTTGTTATGTTACACCCTTGTTCCGAAATTGATTAAATTTGTTATTTCCATCAAAATTCTACAAACAATACACCATAATGACAATGTGAAAGAAGTGTGTTTGCAATATTATCAAATTTATAAAAAACGCACATATACATAAGTATTCAAAGCCTTTGCCCATAGCTCGCAGCTTATCTTTGGTCCTTACTGTCCCGGTACCATCCCGAAATACAATTTTTACTGTCCCAAACTTCAACTGACCGGAAATTAAAATGTTCATTTATGTAATGTTTTGATAAGAATAGTGAATCAACTTAAGTTAGAGACAAAATATTTTACAAAACTGCCCCATTAAACAACATAAAATAACTGAATGAAGAACATGCGTGCAGTTTTTCCCACCACACTCTCAAAGGAAAGTACTTTGGTGAACTTGAATAATATATTTTTCACTGTCTCTTTCACCCTGACTCTGGCCTATTCAGTCACTGGTGAATTTTGAACACCAACATTTGCTAGCAGCCCTCTCTGCGTTGTAATCCTCAGTCTCCCCGGGCCATTGACGGAGATTAGGGCTGTGCAATTAATCGAGTTTTGATCGCAATTTCAATTTCAGCTCCTAACGATCACAAAAACAATGTTATCCAGAAAAAACGATTATTTTGTACATTGCATTTTGTAAGAACTCTTATTTTTGTCTTGTGTTGAATGACATGCACAAGTGCACTTTTTTCCGTCCCGAAAGCTAAACTCACTCAGTCATCTATTAAAGACGGATTTTACAGTGTAACTCCATACCCATCGAGTGCGGAGACACAAAATAATAACACATGCCGTTGCATACTTTTTAGCCAAAGATGTGTGCCCCATTAGCACAGTTAAGAACGACAGCTCTAGAATGTTGCATACTTTGGACAAGCGTTATAATTTGCCATCTCGCCACCATTTCACCAAAGTTGCTCTGCGTGCTTTATATGAGAAATGCTGTGCAGAAGTGGCTGATGAGGTGACAAAGGCAGTGTACTGATCTATGTTCTAAAGTATTTTATATATTACAGCAACAGCAGGTGATTGCGGCTGCTCCATGAGTTTACCTCACAGCAACGCAGGTACTTTGTTCGTTAGTTAGCTTTCCCAACAGTCCCTTCAGCAGTCCCAAATACCACTGGTATATACAGACAAAACAGAAACACAAACACAGCATACAGGTGTTGAAACTCACCTTCATGGCTACAAGCGCCAGCGTGGTTGTCTGCAGTCCATCGAACACCATTTGAAGAGTGAGTCCATTACGCTGGAACAGCATGCTCTTTCAGCTCCTGGAGGACATCGAGCATCAAATGGATAAATAGCAGTAGCTTATATTGTTTTAAAGTATGCTGGATGCTTTTGGCCCTCCCATTCATGGCGTCACTTGCCTCTCTTGTTGATGTCACTGGCCTGGTTCTCAAAGTGAACCACAGTTGCCGGGTAGTTCCGCATTAGAGACTCGAGAGCTCTGGATGTGTGTGGCAACCACCTGGTGCCATCCATGTTGCCTGGCTTTAACAGATCTATCATACTGCCATTGCCTCCCCCACTGCTTGGAGCTCTCTTGTGGATTTTGAAGATTGCTGATATTGTTTGTAGATGCCTTTCAGAGTAATTTTCAGCTCTGAGAGCATAGGTAAGTTCTTGACCTGGTCCAAAGCAACAAGCTCAAGGCAATGTGCCACACACCGGATACTTACCAGTGATTCACACAACTGTTATTGAATTCTTTTGCTGACCCAACATTACTGAGGCCCCATCACATCCAATGTGTCTTCAGGTCCTCCTCTTCAACACCAACATTCCTCATGCCACTGAGGATGGCATTTAGGATGCCTTGGTTGTTAACATGCTCCACTGTAACCATATTAACTAACTGGCAGACAATATTCAACAAAAGGAATTTAGATCAGCTCCTGATCCTGAGCTGACCTATCCTGAGGGAAGTCTGAGAGGAGATTCTCATTTCTTATCTTAAATTTAAGGTCCTCAGTCATTTAATGACTGATTGTTAATTAATGAATGGCAGGCCTGGTAATTTTTATGGTGTAGCATCAACAGCTTATGCTGGCCACACACTACAGGAGTTTTAGGCCGATTAATGCCCGATTTATGACCGATGTTCACCTCCCGAGAATCTGAGAAAAAATCTTGTAGAGGACCTCGATCGGTGCAGATTTTTGGTGCAGATTATCTGGTAATGTGAGGCGTTCACAGATCGAATTTTACACCTGCCGATCTGTTCCAACACAAATCGGGCTCGCCCCGATCATATCAAACATGTTTGATATTTATCGGGATGTGTAAGATTGTGATTACGTCAGTACTGTTGCAATAGTCAATAGGAAACAAGTCTACGACAAGACGGTAGCCAAATGGCAATGCGTTTTTTTTCATAGAACTTTCAATGGTCTCATTTTCTCAAAATATTCTCTTTACATTTCTATTACTCTACGCATGATGGGCAGAATGTAATTGTGTGCTTTCTGCAGATGAAATTCTTGCATTTCACACAAGAGGTGCTTGTTTTACTGTCCTCTCGGGGGTGACAGACCTGGCATCTTTTCCGTTTCTTTACAGGTGTA
>JACXGM010000767.1:0-34738 GCA_016801145.1 Umbra pygmaea | reverse complement strand
GGAGCTGGCCGGGCTCGCCTCTGGATCTTGGGAGTGACAAGTGCTTTGCCAAGCTCTTCCAGGAAAAGTCGACGTTTGTACAATTTTCCGGCATTCCATTGCTGGTTGATTTCAGTCCACAGGACATAAGCATTGTAAGCAGACACATCCACAATGTTGTAAAAAATTACCAAGGGCCAATGTGCAGTCTTGCGCTGGCAGCTGTATGTTGCTGTGACTTTGTCCAGATGGTCAACTCCTCCTTTGTTGGAGTTGTAGTCCAGGATAATTTGTGGCTTTTTGTCATCTCTTGTGCTCAGAGATGCATCTTTGTGCATTGTGCTCATTACAAGAACATTCTTGTTTTTCTTTGGGCAGTATGAAACAACTGCTGCATTCTCAGTGAAAACAAATGTTGAGGAATGTAGAGGTCTGCCTTGTATCTTCAGAATTTCACTGGGAAGTTCTGGCTTATTCCTTCTGACTGTTCCCACCATGGTGAGCATTCTCTTCTGAAGTTCAACTCCAAGGCGGTAAGATGTGAAGAAGTTGTCACAGGTGATGTTATGACCATGCAGCCCTTCACTCATCTGCAGCACAACACGCATCCCCTGATTCTTCTCAGATGCTCCTCCAGGGAGCTTTCCGGTGTAGACTTGCATATTCCATGCATAGCTAGATTTAGCATCACAGGCTGCCCATATTTTGATACCATACTTGGCAGGCTTGTTGGGCATATACTGTCGGAAGGGACACCGTCCCCTGAATGGAACAAGGCGTTCATCTACAGTGACATGGGGACCAGGATTGTACAAGACAGGTAGAATTTTGACCCATTTATACCATACATCTCTGATTGCAGCAAGTTTGTCTCTTTCACGTCGACCAGCTCTGGTGTCGCGGTTGTCAAACCGAATCACCCGAGATATCATATGAAATGACTCCAGAGACATGGTCGCTCTAAAGATTGGCCTTCCACTCTCTTCATTCCACAGACTGGCAGTTGCTTCTCCCTTTGATTTGTACACTCCAGCTAATACCAGGATTCCAATGTATGCATGCAAGTCAGTCTGATCCAGTGGCTTCCATTTCTCTTGAAATACACGTCTCCCCTCCAAGTTGGTCATGTCCAGTATGATCCTTTCTATTGGTTGGGATATGAAGAGATGAAATGCTGATTGAATTTCATCAACTCGTGTGGCTGAAAATCTTGTAGGGCCTGGAGTCATTTTGATGACATTGGAAGATGACAGTCTGCCTTGGCTTCGGTGTGGTGATGATGACCATTTTATTTTACCATCTTTAGATGTCCATGTCCCCTCTGTTGAGGATGATTGCTGCCCATTATTTTCAGCTGATGGAGAGACTACGGCAGAGTGGTCCTCTGAATCCTCTTCATCCTCTTCATCATAGGAAAATTCACAATCTGGATCGTCAATAGCATTGTCATCGGTCTCTGATAGATCCTCTGCATCTGAAACCTCTTCCTCTACATCACTATTACCATCAAAAATCTGTGCTAATACTTCTTCAGTTGTAAATCTTCTAGAGCTCATTTTGTAGTGTGTGTGTCAGAGAGGTGGCATTACAACAGTAAAGAGGACAAGTGTAAGAAAGCTCCTCCTCCTTTACACACAGCTGGTTCTAAATTGGTGTTGAATGCCAGTCAAATTGTAAATAAATGCAATCAAAATAAAGGGCATCAAAGAGAGATGTTTATTTTGGGTCTTAACAACTACCTACACACATCAAAGTCTCTGGGTCAAAATGACCCACAACATCATCTTTGTATACAAACTCAGAACAGACATTCCACTACACATCAGTGTGTCCAGATTTATCCAACAAGTTCATGACTCCAAATGAGGAAATGTCATAGAATTTCAAAAAGAAAAAGACTGGTTAACTGGTATTTTGGTCAACACAAAAACTGAAATGGGTCAAATTGACCCTTAACATAATACAAGGGTTAATAACATTGTGTAGTGTGTGATGCGCCACGATTTTTAAATCTTGTAGTGTGAGCATGTTTAAGATTTGAGGGAAGAAAATCTGTAAAGATATTCTTTAAGTGTGTGCTACAACGAGATTTCAAAATCGGTTAGGATTTTAAAACTCCTGTAGTGTGTTTCCAGCATTAGCAAAAGTTGTAAAAGCCTCTTCTGTTATTAGGGGTCCAAGCCCGAAGGGGCTGGGAACCGTCGTTGCAAAGCAACGCGGTTGACAGCTCCAGCAGGGCTGTAGAACCCTATTGTTTTTCTAAGGTTTCGTATTATTATTTTTCCGGTAAAACCGATACTTCAGCCATACATGATCGTGGGGTGCCATTTTCAGGACTGGTCCAGATCACCGCTGGGACATCAGACAGAAAAATGCAGCCACTTCCACCACTAGGTGGCGCTATAGCAGAAAAAACATGTTTGCCCTTATAACTCCCAAACCGTACATCGCACATAAAAGATACACATATCCACGCGTTCTCTGAGTTCAGCTGAATCTTCTGACATAGGCCACGCCCATTTCCGCAGGTACTTTTATGCGTGAAAAAATGTAATTTATCGTAAACCTACTTTTTCTAACTAGACCGTGTGTCCGATCTGCACGGAATTTGGTATGTATGATCACAAGACTGACGTGACAAAAAGTTATCAAAATAATTTTTATCGGATGAAAATTGCGTAAATTGCGCAAAAATAAATTTGTGTAGCTAGCTACTTAAGTATAAACTTTGCCATATCTTGGCCAATAAAAATGCTATCATTGTAAAACTTTAGATTCTTGTTTGACATGACCATCTGAGGCTCCCCAACAAATGTTGTGAAAATTGGCTACTAGGGGGCGCTATAACTACAAAAAGTTTATATCTCATTAATGGCTCATCCGATGTTTACCAAATTTTGAGGCTACCATCTAGGGTGACTCTTGAGGCCACCCCTACAGTGGGGTACTGATTTGTCAAAAGGGGCGTGGCCTATGGGACCCAGTTTTGGATCTACCCCTTGTACTAATGTGAGTAACTTCAAATTTACAGTGTACTTGCGCAATGGTTACTTGGCCTCACATACCAAAAATTACACATGTGGACCACTAGGTGGCACTATAATGGTGAGAAACGTGTTTTGTGCCCATAACTCCCACATTACACATTGCACAATAGAAATCCTTATATCCAAGTGTACCTTGAACTGAGCTGAATCTGATGATATAGGACACGCCAATTTTTGATAACAAGATTTTTCACAATTTCGCACAATGCGCAAACCAACGTTTTTAAACTCGTCCTAGACCGTGCAACCGATCTGCACGAAACTTGGTACCTAGCATCTCCAGACGGACCTGACCAAAAGTTATCAAAAGAATTTTGCTACGTTAAACTATGCGCAATTGACGAACAAACAAATTTTCGTACCTAGCTACCAATTATGAACTTTATTATATTGCTGCCAAATTAAATGCTATCTTCAAAAAACCTGAGATTGTTGTTCAATGTCCCACTACGATGTTTGGTACCAAATTTGGTGAAGATCGGCAATTAGGGGGCCCTTTAATCAACATTTATGTGTTTAGACAAATTTTGGGATTTACTACTTCCATTAATGTGAGTAACTTTAAATTTACAGTGTAGATGTGCAATGGCTACCGGAACTCACATTAAAAAAATACACATGTGGGCCACTAGGTGGCGCTATAATGATGTCAAATGTGTTTTTACCTATAACTTCCACATTCCACATTGCACAATACAAACTTTTATATCTATGTCTTCATTGAATTAAGATGAATCTAATGATATAGGACATGCCCATTTCTGATAACAATATATTTCACAATATCGCGCCATGCGTAAACCAACTTTTTCAAACTCCTCCTAGACCGTTCCACCGATCTACACAAAACTTGGCATCTAGTATCTCCCGATGGACCTGACCAAAAGTTATCAAAAGAATTTTGCCTATGTTAAACTATGCGCAATTGACGAACAAACAAATTTCTGTAGCTAGCTACGAAAGATGAACTTTATTATATCGCTGCCAAATGAAATACTATCATAAAAAAACGTGAGATTGTTGTTCAATGTCCCACTGTGATGTTCTATACCAAATTTGGCAAAGATCAGCCATTAGGGGGCACTTTAATCAACGTTTATTTGTTTTGGACAATAACTCAATACATTTAACTGGGTCAATTGTGATTACAATATCTTTTCCGTAGTAAATGCTATCAACATGAAACTTTTGGTGCTTGCTTGGCATGCCGCTCTGAAGCTCTGTATCAATTTTTTTGTCATTAAAAGGTGCTGTCGTCAACGTAGAGCAGTTTTTGCCCATTTACTCAATCAATAATAATGGGATATTTAGGCTACAATTTGTTTCAAACAAAGACAAGATATATTCATAATTAATGTAATATACTTTTACTTAGCAGATTTAATTGTGGTGTTCTATCCTAACCAATATTTTGCTATATTTCTAAGCAGATGATCTATGCTATATTCTGATAAAATGCCACTCGTTGGGGTTATTACAGTACGCTGGATCATGTGCCTGTGTATCTGGCAAACTTTATTTCCTGTTTAGAGTGTGCGGTGTTAGAATTGGTTTGTTGCTAATCTAATACAAAATTGTACTACAAAACAATATAAAACATTTTCAAGAACAAATATCTATAATGTATACTGTCGGTAGCAGCCTAAATTAGTGACCTGACCTGAAGAGTGAAAGGGAAATGGGACAAAGTGTACAGACAAGATGGGCAAATATACACAAATTACTACAGTAAATTGATACAGAACCCATGATTTTGTGGATCAATGTTAACTTTAATCCTTGTCCCTGTGCAATTAGGACAAATAAATCAAAGATCAGTTCATTTAAAATGCGCTACATGAACTATTGGCCACAGAAAAATGTAGTTACCTCATCTGAACAGTAAAAAGTATATGGGATAAAGTTACAGAAAAAATGTTGCTAAATGTTCTGTTTTTTGTGTGTAAGGCACAGTGTACAGACAAGAATGTTAGGCATAAATAAATTATTACATGAAATTGCTAGAGAACCCATAATTTAGCGGATCAATGTTAAATTAATCCATATCCCTGTACAATTAGGACAAATTAAACCAAAGATTGGTTCATTCAAACACAGTACATGAATACTCAGCCATGGCTTTACGGCACTCTGATTACTAAATAATCAAGTTGAATGGAAATCTAGGGATAGGGTACAGACAAATATCTGCAGCATTTAAGGTCCCAATGAGCACAGTAATTTCCATCATCCGTAAATGGAAGAACTTTGGAACCACCAGGACTCTTCCTAGAGTTGGCCGCTCTGCCAAACTGAGGGATCGAGGGACAAGGGCTGATGAGGGAGGTGACTAGGGGAAGTGACTAAGAACCCAATGGTCACTCTGACAGAGCTCCAGCATCTTTCTGTGGAGAGCCTTCCAGAAGAACAACCATCTCTGCAGCATTCCACCAATCAGGCCTGTATGGTACAGTGGCTAGATGGAAACCACTCCTTAGTAAAAGACACGTGAAAGCCCGCCTTGAGTTTGCCAAAAGGCAACTGAATGTCTCTCAGACCATGAGAAACAAAATTCTCTATTCTGATGAAACAAAGATTGAACTCTATGGCCTGAATGGCAAGCGTCATGTCTGGAGGAAACCATGGTGGTGGCAGCATCATGCTGTGGGCATGTTTTTTAGTGGCTGGGGCAAAGGTTAATCTTCCAACAGGACAATGATCCTAAGGACACAACCAAGGTAACAAGGTAGTTAGGAGTTTTAGGACAAACCTGTGAATGTCATTGAGAGGCCCAGCCAGAGCCCAGACTTGAACCCGATTGAACATCTCTGGAGAGATCTGAAAATGGCTGTGCACTGATGCTCCCGATCCAACTTGATTGAGCTTGAGAGGTCCTGCAAAGAAGATAGGGAGAAACGGCCCAAAAATAAATGTGCCAAGCTTTTAGCATAATACTTAAAAAGACTTGAGGCTGTAATTGCTGCCACAGGTGCTTTAACAAAGTATTGAGCAGAGGCTCTGATTAGGCTACTTATGTAAATGTGCTTGTTTCATTTTTTATTTCCAATGAATTTGCTAATTTTTCAAAGACACTTCTTTCACATTGTCAATATTGGGTATTGCTTAACAGTATCATTAAGCCAGGTCTCAGAGAAGGCTCTGACACAGGCTTCCCTGTATTCATGCAGGTAATGAGTGTTTGCTTGCAACTCGTCTGCTTTCATTTTTATCAATTGGACATTTGAAAGAATTATAGTTTGGAGTGGAACTTTAGTGTTCCTCTTCCTGAGTCTTTTGCACACTCCTCCCCTCTTCTCTCATTTTCATAAGAAAGTTTCTGTTGTAGCGTGCATGTGACTCTGCGTTGCTGGCCGGTTCACTTGCCACGCTGATAAAAAACTATCGACCCGACTATTAAAACCAACTTTCATAAGCGACTCAGAGTGGCTTATGGTAACTGTCCGTAAGACAGTGCATCTAATGATGATATGAGAGACATGAGACATACAGCTAGTACTGCTGGTTGCCACTGTGCAGTGCCCGTGTCTCCTTCTTAGAGCCCCCAATGGTGGCCACGGATCTTCATTGAATTGCACCCCATTCTCCAGCGCAATATTGTGGAGAAACCTGCATGCCATAATTATGTTTGCAAGCGGTGTTAAACATCTGGGCCCGTATTCATAAAGATTCTAAGAATCCTCTTAGAAAACTCCTAATTTAGCCCTAAAAACTTTTATGTAGGAGTCTTAGCTTAAGATCGACTCCAGACCCATCTAAGAGCAACTCTGAGCAAGGAAAAGACAAAAACTCTTATCTTAGTGAGGAGGCGGGGCTGACCCCGTTGCTATGTATGACACAATCTTTTGAAGACTGTGATTGGTTGGTTGTCCAAGAAGAAAAAAACTGAGCGATTTTAAGTATTCCGTGAAACTGTCACGGATTTACAAGTTAAGGATCCGTGGCAGTTTCACAGAATTTTCGGCCATTCCGTGAAACTGCCACAGAGTTTGAAGTTAAGTGTCCATGGTAGTATCACGTATTTCGGAGATCACGTTGAATAATTCGGATGTGGGTTCCATCAATTATTCCGACAACAAGGCGGTGTAAAGGAAATGCACTGCGACACAATAAGAGGTTCTGAAAGTGCTATAATTGTTTGTGTGATTACTCTGCTTACAGAAGGTTGTGACAGACCCAAGTCATCACTGCTACATTGTTACATTTTCCCAGTTGCCAAATATCTTAATGTAGTGATTACTTTCATTTCTGGTTCTATGGCATTTCTGCGCTGTGTCAGAGATTTTCGCGTGTCTCTATTAACATCGGTCACCAACATGATCCCTGGACGATCTAATCTATAGCTTCTTATTGACTCACTATCATCCATTGTCTGCAACACATTTCTTCTCCCTCTTCGTAATTCCGCCGTTTTCTCCTCTACTGAAGGAACTCTTAAGCCTCTTTAAAGTCCTTGTCTGTACTCCTACCAATCTTTTAAGAGTTAAGATGCTTTCTGAATTACTTTTTTCTTTACTAGGATTTTTTTTTAATCTTAAGAGTAAACGCCCACATTTCTAAGAATTTTCTTAGAATTTTCTCACTAGGACCTACTCTTTGCATTAAGATTCTTTATGAATACGGGCCCTGACAATTATGGAGAATGTGAATGGTATACAATCATAGTATTTTAGTATTTTCAATATTTCTGTTTTTTTAAGTAACACCAGCCAAGAGGGCACTTGTTGAGTCTGAGGGGGAAAAGGCTATGATAGGTATATCTGTGCACATGCCTGCATTAGGCAATGCTTTGTCTTTGTGAATAGCAAACTCAAAATGTGAAGGTTTTTTATAGGGCAGGACAGCTCTAACCAACACCTCCAATCCTGCCTCATGGATTGGA
Organism: Umbra pygmaea; assembly: GCA_016801145.1. Taxonomy (NCBI): domain Eukaryota; kingdom Metazoa; phylum Chordata; class Actinopteri; order Esociformes; family Umbridae; genus Umbra; species Umbra pygmaea. The sequence goes on along the minus strand of JACXGM010000767.1, from coordinate 26,833 downwards.
CTCCAGGTTAGCTGACTCATCATTCCAATTAGCTTTTGGAGAAGTCAATAAGCCATATTTATTCCACCCTGCACTGTGAATGTTTAAATGATGTATTCACAATAGACAAGAAAAAGTCAATGAAATGTGTGGTATTGGTTTAAGGAGATTGTGTTTTGACTTAGTTGAAGATCAGATGTTATGACCAATTTATGCAAAAATCCAGGTAATTCCAAAGGGTTCACATACTTTTTATTCATGAAAGTACATATATATTGTCATTCAAAATAATATTACAAAAAATATCAATAGAAGATCAGTTAAATTATGCACTGTATTTTCAGCATCTAGCCCTGAATAATAGTAGTAATCGTTTTCCCACACGTTTTCAGGTGTCTGGAGATTAGTGCCCACAGAAACACACATGTCCACATTCTCTCACACAATCCCTACTTTTTCTAGAAATAGTTGTTTCTCCTGACATGTGGCCCTCTGGTGTATATTATTTATCCCTTCATCTTTGTTGGGGGGATGTCACTTTAATGTACTACTCCTTAAAATTCTTATTCAACACTGCCCCCTGCTGTCCATCAATAAACTAGAATTGGCCTCAGTATATGAGTTGTGAATGAACTTTTCTGGCTTCATTGATTTCACATGTTTTGGGAAGATCTTAGTTAAGACCAAAATGACCAAGTAAAGGGATTTCATAAATTACCTGTGATCTATGAACTGAATAGAAAGAGTAAAACGTAATAACATATAATAACTAGTTAGTTATGAACTCCCACTTACACTCCTATAAACCTGGTCAGTTAGGATTCATTTTGAAACTAAACCCAGCAAAGTACTTTTACTTTGTACGTCTTACAACTCTAATTATGTCTCCAAGGCTTCTGCTATTTTGGATCTCGGTTTGTTCTTGGATTTTATTATCTGGCAACAAATACCCGGTTAAATTGTTTTTTTTTCCACAGAAAGTTTCAATGCATTGGAGCACTATCTTAATTAATTTTAGAATGTTGCACTCTCAAAGGGAAGAACAGCGAGGGAAATTGTGAGAAATAGACAAAGAGGGAGGGAGAAGTGTATATATGTACAATCAATTTCACATGTGGTTGTGCAAATGGAACAGGCAACAGGTGTAAATTATAGGCAATTAGCAAGACATCCCCAATAAAGGAGTGGTTCTGCAGGTGGTGACCACAGACCACTTCTCAGTTCCTATGCTTTTTGGCTGATGTTTTGGTCACTTTTAAATGTTGGCGGTGCTTTCACTCTAGTGGTAGCATGAGACGGAGCCCACAACCCACACAAGTGGCTCAGGTAGTGCAGCTCATTCAGGACGGCACATCAATGTGAGCTGTAGCAAAAAGGTTTGCTGTGTCTGTCAGCGTAGTGTCCAGAGCATGGAGGCGCCACCAGGAGACAGGCCAGTACATCAGGAGATGTGGAGGAGGCTGTAAGAGGGCAACAACCCAGCAGCAGGACTGCTACCTCCGCCTTTGTGCAAGGAGGAGAGGGAGGAGCACTGCCAGAGCCCTGCAAAATGACCTGCAGCAGGCCACAAATGTGCATGTGTCCACTCAAATGGTCAGAAACAGACTGAATGAGGGTGGTATGAGGGCACAACGTCCGCAGGTGGGGGTATTGCTTACAGCCCAACACTGTGCAGGACGTTTAGCTTTTGCCAGAAAACATCAGGATTGGCAAATTCGCCACTGGCGCCCTGTGCTCTTGACAGATGAAAGCAGGTTCACACTGAGCACATGTGACAGACGTGACAGAGTCTGGAGACGCCGTGGAGAACGTTCTGCTGCCTGCAACATCCTCCAGCATGAACGGTTTGGCAGTGGGTCAGTAATGGTGTGGGGTGGCATTTCTTTGGGGGGCTGCACAGCCCTCCATGTGCTCGCCAGAGGTAGCCTGACTGCCATTATGTACCGAGATGAGATCCTCAGACCCCTTGTGAGACCATATGGTGGTGCTGTTGGCCCTGGGTTCCTCATAATGTAAGACAATGCTAGACCTCATGTTGCTGGAGTGTGTCAGCAGTTCCTGCAAGAGAAAGGCATTGATGCTATGGACTGGCTCGCCCGTTCCCCAGACCTGAATCCGATTGAGCACATCTGGGACATCGTGTATTGCTTCATCCACCAATGCCACGTTGCATCACAGACTGTCCAGGAGTTGGCGGATGCTTTAGTCCAGGTCTGGGAGGACATCCCTCAGGAGACCATCCGCCACCTCATCAGGAGCATGCCCAGGCATTGTTGGGAGGTCATACGGGCATGTGGAGGCCACACACACTACTAAGCCTCAATTTGACTTGTTGTAAGGACATTACATCAAAGTTGGATCAGCCTGTAGTGTGGTTTTCCAGTTTGATTTTGAGTGTGACTCCATATCCAGACCTCCATGGGTTGATAAATTTGATTTCCATTCATCATTTTTGTGTGATTTTGTTATCAGCACATTCAGTTTTGTAAAGACAAAGGATTTTCATACGATTAGTTCATTCATTCAAATCTAGGATGTGTTATCTTAGTGTTCCCTTTATTTTTTGAGAAGTGTATTTCCTTTTAAAACTATGGAGCCCCTTAGGGCTCATAGTGAAGAAAAAAAATCAACAGGCTAATCTGTTCCCTCAAGTTTTTTATCTGTTCCCTCAGTTTTTTAATCCGTTCCCTACATTTTTTTATCTGTTCCCTCCATGTTCATTTAAAAAACCTAGCTACAGCAGGTCGGAATCCGTGTTAGTGATGGGAAGTTCGGTTCTTTTCCATGAACTGGTTCTTTCGGACAGTTCATTTAAAACAAATTGTTAAAAAAACGGATCACGGTTTTTTTACGATCAAATGTAATGACATCAAGTCTATCGCGGGACGTGATGAAAAAACACAACACATTCAAATGTATGAAGTCAGTAATCATAACATCAGTCCGTTAAAACATCTTTATAATCTGATAAGTTTATAACAATAAAGTTTTGCATCCAAAACATCCAAAACATACAGGCAGTGATGTGCAATCGAGGATGTTTTACAGTTATAAAGTGAATAAATCAGTCTTCTTCAGCACAAAAACCATGATCCACTTACTATGCATAATCCATTACTATTTATTTGCAATTAAATAAATATGTTTCGCCAGATTTTCCCCTCATTCAAGTCCTTGTTTCACATGCGCTCATAGAATCAGGGTACAGATGCACTTGTCCCTGCGACACTTCAGTGGGTGAAGTCAAGTGACTTTAACGCGCCTGCAAAGCATCCCGGGAAGAAGGTGCTGCATTTGAGAAAATGTTGTGTGTGCAAAATGCCCAGCTTTATGCAAATGAATCTGCAACAAATTGAGGGAGGCGTCGCGACATCACCCGACAGTTGTGTCGGACAAGTGGATCTGTACCGTCACGGTACATATCCATTTGTCAGACACGACTGGAGCGTGGTGTTGGGTGGTGTCGCAACGCTACCCTCAATTTGAACATTGATGGGTGTTCCTCAAGTACAGCTGTGGGCTACAGCCACAATCAGTTTCTCTATTTTTGCCACATCTACAAGCAAGGATTCACCCACAAGCCTTCCTCTAATTATATTGGATAGTCGCATTTAACCGATTCATTTGTATAAAGCTGGGAATCTTCAGCTTTTTTGTTGTGCAACATTTTCTGAAATGCAGTGCTGCCTTCCCGGGATGCTTTGCGGGGGTGTTGAAGTCACTTGACGTCACTCATAGGAATAGAGCGAGGTGTGACGTGGCAGAAGTGTAGCACGGACAAATGGATCTGTACCGTTACGGTACGGATCCACTTGTCCGACACAGCAGTCGGCTGTTGTAGCAAGGCTACCCTCCATTCGTACGTTAATGGGTGTTTCTCAAATACAGCTGCGGGCTACAGCCACGATCAGTTTCTCCATTGATTCACCACGAGCCTTCCCCCCGTCTCCTCTGTGCTCTACTTCTATTGGATAGTCACTTCGCGTTCAACGGATTCATTTGCATAAAGCTGGGAATTTTCATATTTTCTGTCGCGCAACATTTTCTCAAATGCAGTGCTGCCTTCCCGGGATGCTATGCAAGCACGTTGAAGTCGCGTGATGTCACCCATAGGAATAGAGCGAGGTGTGACGTGGCAGAAGTGTAGCACGGACAAATGGATCTGTACCGTTACGGTACGGATCCACTTGTCCGACACGGCAGTCGGGTGTTGTAGCAAGACTACCCTCCATTCGTACGTTAATGGGTGTTCCTCAAATACAGCTGCGGGCTACAGCCACCATCAGTTTCTCCATTGATTCACCACAAGCCTTCCCCCCGTCTTCTCTGTGCTCTACTTCTATTGGATAGTCGCTTCGCGTTCAACGGATTCATTTGCATAAAGCTGGGAATTTTCATATTTTCTGTCGCTCAAAATTTTCTCAAATGCAGTGCTGCCTTCCCGGGATGCTATGCGGGCACGTTGAAGTCGCGTGACGTCACCCATACGAATAGAGCGAGATGCGACGCGACAGACAGTCGTGTCGGACAAGTGGATCCGTACCGATAGGAATAGAGCGAGATGCGACGCGACAGACAGTCGTGTCGGAAAAGTGGATCCGTACCGTTAGTCCTAGTTCGGTTCAGACGCCGGTGCTGTGGCAGTCAGTGTTCGGCGCATGCTCATTATCATCAGCTCATCGGTTCTCAAATTGAACATGTCTGAAATGAACAGTTCTCGTTCAGTGTACTGGTGATCCAAAAACCATTGCAACCGGTTGCACAACAGATTCTTGACTCGAGAATGAGAACTGTCAGTTGTTGATCTCAAGTTGGTTGCAACGGTTTTCAGATCACCGGTACACTGAACAAGAACTGGTGATCAAAAAAACGTTGCAACCGTTTCTTGACTCAAGAACGAGAACTGTTGACAGGATGGCATTCTATATAAAAAATCAGAGGAAACAGATAAAAAAAGTTGAGAAAACAGATAAAAAAATTGAGGGAACAGATAAAAAAATTGGGGGAACTGATTAAAAAAATTGAGGGAACAGATTAAAAAATTTAGGGAACGGATTAAAAAAACTGAGGGAACGGATTAGCCTGTTAATTATTATTTTTTCACTATAAATGTTATTATTATTGTTTCTTTCCACATAATTAACTCAATACCAGGCATTTGTTTAGAGTTTAAAACTCTAGTCAATGAATTACACACCTCATTGACCTCAATATGCATAAACCTCCAGGCTTTGATTCCGAAAGTGTTCTCATTATACCGAATCTACAGTATATCACTTTAGTCATTGCTAGCAGAATGCTAGTAGAGGGACAGATAAGTAAATAACACGCATCAAACTACTCGAAGTCAGGCACACAGGCGCACGAGCAAGAAAACAAAGGAAGGCACCTATTTTCAATATCTGGTAAGGTAACTGAATCGGTTAAAGTCTGTAAAAGAGGGGAGGCTAGTTGAAAGCTAGAGGTTATTATTTCTAGACTGAGGATTGGTCACACATCGTTGAACAGCACTTTTTTTGTTTTAGGGAAACAGCAGAGTGGCTTGTGTTCATGTCAGGAACCTGAGACAGTGCAAGATATTTTGATTTCTTGTAGAAGTTATCACAGCCAAAGACAAGATCTACTTAGATAATTGAGAGAATTTGACTTGAAAGTAGTATCTCTGAGAAGTATTTTAGTAATAGTAATAGTAAAAAGGGTCCAGCGGGAGGGGAACATGTTTTTTTCCCCAAATTTTAAGAGTCACTGGACTGTATCACAGGATATACTGTAGTGAAATTCGGTGCTGGTTCCATAGATGGCGGCAATGCAACCTTTGGATGCCGGCTGCCGTAAAACCTCAAAGAAGAAGAATAGAACAAACAAAATCCCACTTGATATCCTGGTAGAACTGACTATGCAATTTGTTTATGAAAAGATTCTCAATACAGGGCTGATACCTAGAAATTAGCTAGCAACTTTTTAAAACTTTTTTTAATCCTGAACCTTCATTAGACTATGGCATAATTGTTCCCAAAATTGTTGATCTTTTGAGCCCCTGTCTGCACTTATACATATAATCAGCGGTGGCACCAGACATTTTTCACTGGAGGTGCTAAGGGGGAGCTAGCTCAATGCATGGAGGTGCTGACATGAATTGCATTCATGCGCGCTCAGGCGAGCAATCAGAATGACAAAATGTATTTTCGTTGATTTTTGGTGAATCTTTTAATAGATTAATTCCACCCTGTTTCACTATAATGTGACATAGGTTAAAAACATGACCCGTAGTTACTAGCAGCCCACCAATTGGCAACTACTACAGCAATCAGAATGACAAAATGTATTTTCGTTGATTTTCGGTGAATATTTTAAAAGTTTAATTCCACCCTGTTTCACCATAATGTGACATAGTTTAAAAACATGACCCGTAGTAACTAGCAGCCCACCATTGGAAAGTACTACAGTAATCAGAATGCGAAAATGTATTTTCGTTGATTTTTGGTGAATATTTTAAAAGGTTAATTCCACCCTGTTTCACCATAATGTGACATAGTTTAAAAACATGACGCGTAGTAACTAGCAGCCCACCATTGGAAAGTACTACAGCAATCAGAGTGAGAAAATGTATTTTTGTTGATTTTTGGTGAAAATTTTAATAGTTTAATTCCACCCTGTTTCAGTATAATGTGACATAGGTTAAAAACATGACCCGTAGTAACTAGCAGCCCACTATTGGAAAGTACTACATCAATCAGAATGAGAAAATGTATTTTTGTTGATTTTTGGTGAATATTTTAAAAGTTTAATTCCACCCTGTTTCACTATAATGTGACATAGGTTAAAAGCATGACCCGTAGTAACTAGCAGCCCACCATTGGCAACTACTACAGCAATCAGAATAAGAAAATGTATTTTTGTTGATTTTTGGTGAATATTTTTAAAGTTTAATTCCACCCTGTTTCAGTATAATGTGTCATAGGTTAAAAACATGATCCGTAGTAACTAGCAGCCCACCATTGGAAAGTACTATAGCAATCAGAATGCGAAAATGTATTTTCGTGGATTTTTTGTGAATATTTTAAAAGTTTAATTCCACCCTGTTTCACTATAATGTGACATAGGTTAAAAACATGACCCGTAGTAACTAGCAGCCCACTATTGGAAAGTACTACATCAATCAGAATGAGAAAATGTCTTTTTGTTGATTTTTGGTGAATATTTCAAAAGTTTAATTCCACCCTGTTTCACTATAATGTGACATAGGTTAAAAGCATGACCCGTAGTAACTAGCAGCCCACCATTGGCAACTACTACAGCAATCAGAATAAGAAAATGTATTTTTGTTGATTTTTGGTGAATATTTTTAAAGTTTAATTCCACCCTGTTTCAGTATAATGTGACATAGGTTAAAAACATGATCCGTAGTAACTAGCAGCCCACCATTGGAAAGTACCACAGCAATCAGAATGTGAAGATGTATTTTTGTTGATTTTTGGTGAATATTTTAAAAGTTTAATTCCACCCTGTTTCAGTATAATGTGACATATGTGAAAAACATGACCCGTAGTAACTAGCAGCCTACCATTTTTTTTCTGAGAAAACGATTTCTTTTCTGAAAAAATCCCAGTAGTCTATGTCTCCAGCCTGAGCAATGTTATTTGTAGACGGTCCATAACTCAGCCAATAGCCGGAACGTGGAATAATGTGCTGTTTTCGCCTGTAAATCGGTAGCGACAACAAGTACCATTGTGATTTCTTTCTATACAGTGTCCTAAACTGCCCTCAACATACTACACTCGTAATGTAGTCGAATTTTATTGAAGCAACTGAATAGCTGGTAAATCCAAAACGAATATCCGGCGAATATCAAACCTGCTGCTAACTTATACCCGCTGTTTATTTATAGGAAAATATATTTATTCTTGTAAAAAAGTGCCTCTGCCTCTCTTTTTGCTATCTGGATATTAGAAGAATGTAGCATGTAAACATAGTTTGTGTTACGGAATAGATCCTCAAACAGTGAGTTTAGCCTACTGCGAGTTTATATGACATTTGCATGCGGGGATGGCAGGGAGGGTTAGTTAACCATAACGACTATGCAAACTTTGCTTACTTGGACTTAGCCGTTTAGAAAAGCGAATGTACATTATCCAGGGAAAATAACGATGATTGTTTTTATATGAAAATATGGAATGATTTCTAGGGGGTGCTAAGGGGGTGCTAGGCTTATTCTTGGGGGTGATTTAGCCCCGTCTCGCCCCGGCCTGTCGCCGCCACTGCATATAATACATTGGTTTGGAGTCACTGGGTGACATGACATTACAATTGAAAAAAATCAAGACATTTCCATTTGAAATTGCTGTTTTTTCATATGAAATATTCATATAAATTAAAGGAAGCACTAAAGTCTAACAAAAAGGTGTGTCTTGTTTGACCAGTGTAGTAATACAATTCTGCATTGTTTTGGAGTCACTGGGACATAAAAGGTATTGAAGAAAATCAAGTTTTTCGTGTTATTGAAAAAGTAATTTATTGATTTTCCCTAACTGAAACTCCTGTAAGTTAAGACCGATGCCTCTGAGGTGTGCTAACCATCTTCGACTACCTTCAGTCTGGGAAACTGAGTACAGAGACACTGCTGGATCCGGAGTGAATGTATGTCGAATACCAACCTAAACCCAATTTCACCACGGTGTCTTGCACTCAAGCCAAACATGGGTGAAACATATATTATTATCCTAGAAATGTCTAGGAGAGGCTCCCAGCATCTCCGCATACCTGTAGCATGGTGTGCCCCTTTGTTTTATTATTATTTTTTTCCCAATTTGTTCCCCTCCCAATTTGTCCCCAATAACACTGCTACGTCGGCAGATCTGCAACCCCCGGTCAACAGAGGCGGGATGGTGAAGGGCGCTCACATTGTTCATCCGACCACATGTTGCCAAGCCGGGATGATCCTTGATGAGTACACTCACCAGCCATAAATCCGTGATTGAATTACACGCACTCGATCTGCACACAGGGTTATGACATGGCAAGGTCTATAATCTGATTTATCTATTCCAAATACTGGGCAGCGCTATGCCAATTTGTGATTCCTTGTGCTGGAGGTCCGTGCAAAGTTGGAGAAGCATAATCAAGTTTGAACTACTGACTATCATGGCCACGTGGACCCACCCATGGTGTGCCCCTTTAATGTGTGTGTTAATTGCAATCATAATATTAAGACTTTGTTATTATGGCTAGTTATGGTAAATATAAGGATTACACCCATTTATCAATGTTTTCTTTTCAGGGATATTGAGGTTTACAAACTATTCCTGGATGATGAGGAGGGGGAAGAGGAGAAGAGAGACCCAGAGAATGACACTAAGAAGGGGAGGGCGTCTCCCAAAGATTCCTTATCAGCCCTAGTTACCCAAAATCTCTTCACAAAGGTTAGGCAGAGTCAGAGACTAAAAAGCTACACCCCCAGCAGACAGGAGCGCAACAGGACATCAGTAGCAATGTTACCAGACATTTCAGCCGAGGAGCACCATTGTGTTGGTGTGGAAGAGGTACAGCTCACATTAGCATTGATTGTAGCATTTCCCAACTGTCTGTTGCTCACCTTGTGAATACCTTAACAGACACCATTGCTGTATTGAATTGCAGTCATGAATCCCATCTCCTCTCTTATTGACTTTGTTTATCCTCTCATAATTGTTTATCCATATATCCTTGTGTCTTTCTCTATTATTCCAATCACATTACAGCTCAATACATGCCCTTCTCTTCTCTCTTGATGCAGGTGTTTGATATCTTACCTACTTATGGGATGCTGCAGCCAGGAGAAAGCCAGCTGGTAACTTTTTCCTTTTATGGTCATGCAGACATCAGTGTTCAGGTTCTAGCTCTTTGTGAGGTAAAGGAGGGCCCCACCTATCAGATCAAACTCAAAGGAGAGTCTTCAGTGGTCACCTACAGTCTGGACCGAACACGTATTGATTTTGGCCTTCAGGTATTTACACAATGAATGCATCTGGGCAAGCATCACAAATTCTCAAACAGGGAGCAATTTATTTTTGGTTTATAGAATGCTTTCTTCCTTGTCGGTTCACACATTTGTCATTTATTGCCTCTTACTCTTTTTCCTTCAGTTGTTTGATGTTGTGGCTGAGGCAGAGCTTACTTTGAGGAACACAGGGAAGGTGGGCTTTGAATTCAGTGCTCTGCTGGAGAACCAGGATGGGTGTGAGGACCCTCAGCCAGGCCATCCCCTAGTCATCCCCGGAAATGTGAGCCAGCCCCCAGTACCAATCATTTCTAGTTTCATACAGAGCAGTACACACATCGAGTGGTGTTCCTATAGCTACTACATTTAGTGTTTTTTCCTCTATAACCCTGTACATGTCATTCATTATTTAAAGGGCTACATCCTTGCAAATGCTGAGCAGAAGCTCTCGGTGTATTATCTCCCTGGGATACCAGAGATCTTTTGCAAGAGCTTTCTGCTGCAGGTGGCTTACTTTGAGCCAGAGATCATCCATCTCGAAGGAGAGGCTGTCTTCCCCAGGGTGTGCCTGGACCTGCCCAGAGAGCTCAGTAGGTGCTGTGGGGCCTCAGTCCTGCTGGAGTTTGACTGTAAATTGGTACTTTTAGAATGTTGTATCTCTGTCTGATCCTTCTTTCTACCTAGGAGATGACATGTATGCTGCAGTGGTGAAGGAGGCTATGCAGTCCCTGGAGAAGGAGAGGAGGTATGAGAGCATCAGGCCACCTGCTACGGAAGAGGGCTTGCTGTCTGATGAGTACTACATCCCTACGGTACCTCCTCAACGGTCCCTTTAATTTATCTTAAAAATGTTCACTGTTAAGGTTGTCTTTACAAGTCCATAAACAAGCCACGAAAGAGAGCTGGGCGATGTCTGAGTTCACACCTCGTCGGAATGACCTGTCCAATTATTGTCATTGATGATGTAATTGTATTTTTTTTAAGTGTGCAACCAGGGATATATTTACGGGATTGATGCACATATTAAAACAAATTAATTAAGAGCCTCTCAATGTTAAGTCAACGTAATCATTCTATCAACCAGTTCTACAACTGAGTATATCATTTGTCAGACAGGATACCTGTGTTATGTTGGTTTTTTTGTGCAGTTTGATACCCTGCTACAGATGGAGGTTGAGAGGCTCTTGGTAAAACAGAATGCCATGCATACTGACAGGAAAAACATGGAAACTAGCAAGTGGCGCAGAGGACTTAGCAGGTACGTTCACATGTGAATGCCCCACCTCATCAAGCTGTGGATATGTGCAGTATTTGTCTCATTTCTGAAAGTACGACGTGATTGTGTGTTATGGTTAGGTTCATACTGCCAGAATACACTCTGGATTTTGGCTATGTGATCCATGGTAGTGTTCCTACCCATATAGTCAAAGTGACCAACACTGGACCCATGTCTGTCTCCCTCCATGCTGACCGCCGACCACTTATAGGCACAGGTGGGTTACAAAGTTCCTTGGCACACTTGAAATGAATGGTGATTAATAAGGCTTGTTTGCTCTTCAGAAAATGTAAAATATGGATTTGATCAACAGCTGTCCATCTTTCTATCTTATACCCAGGCTTCACCGTAGAGCCGGATAGGGTGAAGAACCTGCCCTATTGTGAAACTCAGACATTTGAAGTAAAGTTTGACCCACGAGGAGCCAATCTGGATCTGGGGGAGGTCAACACTTTTATGCCTATACAGGTGCAGTTTATGGAATTGATTTCATCCTTTGTATGTGGTTGTTTGTTGCATTTCCATCTTATAATAAACATATTTTTTAAAGGTCCAACAGGCTGATTGTGCCATTGTGCTATGTGTTGTGCTCACCAGGTGGTTGGCGGTCCTGCAGTGCAGGTTCGTCTGTGCGCTGTAGTCACCATGCCCTCCCTCACAGTGTCCAAGGATACGCTGCAGTTTGACAAAATCCAATGCGGACAGTGTCAGGTGGCTACAGTCCAGCTGTTCAACCACAAGCCTGTCCCATGTGAGTGGAGCATTGCAGAGGAGAAACGGCCCAAGAAGAAGGTACAAAACCCATATAACTGCTAAACTATTCTCCCACAGTACTAAAGTACACATTCTTTAAAAAGGGATTTGTCAGTGTGTATAAATAAAAAAATGTACTGCTACATTTGAAGTAAAAAGTTAATTATATTCCTTTTTGATCATCTTGTAATGTTTAATGTTGGATTCGATATACAGATGTCTTACGATATAGTTATGCCGTTCGTACCGCGTCACCAATCAGTGCATTTAGTTGCCAATAAATGGTCTATATTCATCGCTGGGTGGTGCTAGACCACTTAAAAAACAACGCTCCTAATGGGTTTGTCTTTTTACTGTACCATTTATGCAGGAGTTTGCAGTTCTAATCAAGCCTTGTTTGTTTTAAATCTGTTTTATAATAGTTCAACAAAATATGTGTGTAATAAGGTGACTGCATTCTGCTGATTTCATGTGAGCTCTGTTAATCAAGGTTTCTCCTATGCTTACAGTATGAACAGTTTAAAAAAAAATCTAAACTGCCTATTGTCCCCCGTGTTATACGTTAGAATCATAGTGTTAATTTAAATTCATTTAGTTCATTTCATTTTTAAATGTGTTCCAACATGACGCATGTCTTATCCATTTTGAAAGGTGCAAAAAATTCCATTTGCGCAGAACTATTTCCCATTTTCAATTACATGAATACATTAGTACTGTAGTACTGTATCAGAAACTATCAAATGGATGGTTATAAAAAGCTATGCTATCACAATGCATAATGGATGGTTATAAAAAGCCATGCCATCATAATGCATAATGACTCCCAGGCAAAAATAAATAAATGTGTCTGGGAGAGGGGTTGACGGGAGGCATTGTCTTTAAATAGCTACCAAATTTATTTTTATAGACAGATTTACTCTCTGTAGCCAGAAGCATAACAAAAGGTTAACTTTTAATGTAATAATAGTGTTATGGAATAATAGTGTGTGAGATACAATTGGAATAATATATAATATTCCATATATAGGAAATTACAAATGAAATTTTATCTGTCAACCTTTGTGCTGTTTTCTTGGGGAGAAAACAAAAAACAATTTATTTTCCTGTTAATATTGTATGCCTGTCATATTTTGCAACATCAAAGTTTTTTGATCCTCTGTACAAGATTAAATGATTTCACACAGTGATGGTTCGGAGTAGTATAACCCTATGGTCCTTTGCACTTAGACCTCGAGCCAAACAACCCCCCAAGCTTTTTTCTCTTGTTATAACATTGGTTGAGTTAGCGCTATCAGCCGAATGGCTTAGTGATGGCGTTAATGGACCCAAGGTTGTATCTCGTAAATAACCCCACTAATAATGCCCGGAGTGGTACCAAACTTCTACAGTAGTACAAATAGGTTCTGTACTTATAAAACGAGGCATTGACAAGTTTGTAAGTACACCAGAAGTATATTTAAATAACACTTGCCTGATGGCTGCTACTCTCGGCTGCTAGGCAAGACATGTTGTGCTCTGTGCGTGATCTCGAGGTGGCAGGCGAGAGTAAGGAGAAGACTCCTCACACAACAGACGTCAAAAGATTAACAATAATGGTAGGATAAAGAGGTGTATAATCACTATAGATCTATACTACACTCAGCTTAAGGATTTTTAGGAACACCATATTCATACTGTGTTTGACCCCCTTTCACCTTCAGAACTGGTTTAATTCTATGTGGCATTGATTCAACAAGGTGCTGAAAGCATTCTTTAGAAATGTTGGCCCATACTGATAGGATAGCATCTTGCAGTTGATGGAGATTTGTGGGATGCACATCCAGGGCACGAAGCTCCCGTTCCACCATATCCCAAAGATGCTCTATTGGGTTGAGATCTGGTGACTGTGGGGGCCATTTTAGAAATCAATTTGTAATGATTCGAGCTTTGTGACATGGTGCATTATCCTGCTGGAAGTAGCCATCAGAGGATGGGTACATGGTGGCCATAAAGGAATGGACATGGTCAGAAACAATGCTCAGGTAGGCCGTGGCATTTAAACGATGCCCAATTGGCACTAAGGGGCCTAAAGTGTGCCAAGAAAACATCCCCCACATCATTACACCACCACCACCAGCCTGCACAGTGGTAACAAGGCATGATGGATCCATGTTCTCATTCTGTTTACGCCAAATTCTGACTCTACCATCTGAATGTCTCAACAGAAATTCAGACTCATCAGACCAAGCAACATTTTTCCAGTCTTCAAGTGTCCAATTTTAGTGAGCTCTTGCAAATTGTAGCCTCTTTTTCCTATTTGTAGTGGAGATGATTGGTACCTGGTGGGGTCTTCTGCTGATGTAGCCCATCCGCATCAAGGTTGTGTGTGTTGTGGCTTCACAAATGCTTTGCTGCATACCTCGGTTGTAACGAGTGGTTATTTCAGTCAAAGTTGCTCTTTTCCACAGCTTGAAGCAGTCGGCCCATTCTCCTCTGACCTCTAGCATCAACAAGGCATTTTCGCCCACAGGACTGGTGCATACTGGATGTTTTTCCCTTTTCACACCATTCTTTGTAAACCCTAGAAATGGTTGTGCATGAAAATCCCAGTAACTGAGCAGATTGTGAAATACTCAGATTACCGGTCCGTCTGGCACCAACAGCCTTGCCACGCTCAAAATTGCTTAAATCACCTTTCTTTCCCATTCTGACGTTCAGGAGATTGTCTTGACCAGGACCACACCCCTAAATGCATTGAAGCAACTGCCATGTGATTGGTTGAGTAGATAATTGCATTAATGAGAAATTGAACGGGTGCTCCTAATAATCCTTTAGGTGAGTGTATATTCAAGGGCATAGGAGTGAGTTTGAAATGGGGGGGGTTACACATATTTTAAGCAAACCTGCCTTATCAATGCCTCAACATTAAGGGTAATAGGTACCCCCTGCTTCTATGCTCTTGACATTATTTGAAACATAACATGTACAGTGAGCTCCAAAATTACTGGTACCCCTGACCGGAAATGCAGAAACAATACTTACAACATAATTCTAGAGATAAACTCAAAATACAAACATGTGAGAAACACAAATCTATTAATGTTGCAATGAAACAAACCAAAATTATACAATTATTTAACACAAAAGAAATGTCACCAAAATCAAGCTTCCATAACAGGGCTCGACATTGAGGCTTGTGCGCTTGTTTGGGACAAGTTAAAAAAAGTAGTCGGACAAGGAGCTCGTAGAATCACTTGTCCGAACGGAAAAGTAAAAAAAATTGTGTGTGTTTGTTATGTATGACTGCGATTTTATCTTATGATCTCAAACACGGTTTGGCTGCACGGTGGTGGTCACATGACACACCACCATGTTTTCACACGTGCAAGGGATCATTTGCTGTGTTACTTCGTCCAAAAAAAAAATTCCATATGGGCATAAAATGAAAATAGGCTAATGTAGTACATTGATAATATTCTCTTTTTCACAAGAACTGCCAAATAGACGTGCAGCGCACTATTAGCCTAATTGCAAAACATTATTCAGCTTTGTCCTGTGTTGATGGTATAAAAAGAATTGTGGCTCAACCACCCCTGAGATACAGCATGTGACCATTGTCATTTTAATATGTATGAACAGGGTGATAATGACGAAACTATTCTAGATAAGAGCTATAGGCACAGTTGAAACAACAGAACACAGAATGTGTTTTAATAAATGAATATGCTACAACACAAAATCATTCTTTGTTCACACGCTGGATTCGAACCCAGGGCATCCGGTTGAAAGACGAGATCATTATCCTCACGCCATCAAGGCCGTGTGAGTTGTTCATGTCTTCGGTGGTGTTGAGGTTAACTGTTTATTATTAACTCTAGGATGTCTTGCATGAAAAGGTATTTTAAATATACAATAGGCAGTTTGGATTAGACATGTATATTGTATGACAATAGTTTAATGACTAAAGTGCTACAAATAATACATTTAACTTCAGAACTAAGTTGTTTTAATGATAAAGAAAGAACACTGTTGTACACTAGAGATTATCGAGGGGAAATGCTTTGGATGAATGTGCACCTTGGAGCTTGGAACAATACGTTCATTGTATTGTTTTCTTATAAAAACTGACCCCAAAATTGAATTCAATCTAGTGAGGTGCAACTCGGTACAACTCGGTACAGCCCCGCCCCTTTTCCACCAATTTATCATAGCCACATCTGTATATTCCGTCCGTGTCACAAGCCAGGAAGATATCATCCTGTGTTATTCATTAATTTCATCCTGCATTCTACCGGATATCATTAAAACTGTGAACCGCAACACCTTGCCTTGGTCTCCCTCCTTCTACACCATACACCACTGTGACAGATAATTTGGGTGAAAAACAAATGTTCTTTCTCAAAGAAAACCCCAAAATCTAGAAGCCCAATTGATAAGACCGCCACTGCATATGAGTATGGGTATTAGAAGATAACATGACAGTACATAATTTTGCCATTTATGCAAAACAATAAAAACATATATCATACAAAGTTTATGCTGCCTATTTATTGCTAAGACGAAAACTGTTGCATGGCAATTAAGCAAAACACTAGTTTATGTGCAGGACAGCAGCAGCAAATCCCAAAATGTATTATGCCATTCAAGTTTTCCATACATGTAAAAACATTATTAACTACACTCGACTGGTGGTGAGCTAATACAAAATTAGCAGGAAAACAGTGATTCCAACTCGACTGGGATTGGGGCATTGTTTATGCAAATAGCTAGTGAGTAAGAACCAATCACAAGGGAGAGTTCAAGTGAAGTCTCAAGTCTCTTGTGGTTATAATGAGTGTTGTATCACCTGCTGCGATCCATCCAGGCTGCTTAGAACATCACATAGCTATTTGTAAGGAATTCAAAGCATGTAATATGTTTTTATGCCTCCTTTATCTATTACAGTATCAACTTTGATTAGTTGTTTGTATATAATCAGTGTAAACAGGGAACTTAATATTACAAAAAACACCAGGAATGCTTTACTTTGAAGTTAATAGCTGTAATAACTGTCCCTTATAACACGGACATACAGTACAGTTCAGACCAGATATTGAGGTACAAAAGAAGAAAGAACCCGCTAGTTTGTTGCTGAATCATAATGAACGACCTTGCCTCCCATTGTGAAGGCTCTGTGGGGCCATAAGAACAAATACAGAAAATGTTATACAGTACCTCACCATGCCATAATTAACATCCTCCCAATTAGTGCAAACTGCAGGATATTACATTGTGACAAAATGCTAAACACTATTGCTGCAAAACACAAGGTTCGGAGAGAAGAACTGGAAAAATGGTTAGACAGTTAATCAAAAAATATTAGCAATAATAACTGTAACCTATTTTTACATAAAATAACACAAGTACACCGTGTTCCAAATTATTATGCAAATTGGAAATGCGTTTCATCATTTTCATTTTTTTTTTCAATCAAACTCATGGATGGTATTGTGTCTCCTGGCTCTTTGGATCACTGAAATCATTCTCACACTGCGTTAATTAGTTTGCCAGTTGAGCCCAATTAATATGACTGGGGCCTCACAGCAAGAAGGTTCTGGGATCAAACCCAGTCGTCCCGGGCCTTTCTGTATGGAGTTTGCATGTTTTCATTTGGTGGTTTGTTCAATGAAATTCAACTTATACCCTAACGGTTCGTGAATTGAAAATTATACTGACTGTGATTTGCATAGACTATTTAGGAAAATCAGTGTAACATATCATTTGCATAATAATTTTGGAACGCAGTGTATGTAAAGTGCACTGCGTCTATGACTAATGCAGCTTATAAACTACAGTAAGTCAACACATCCCCCAGACTCTCAAAGCCAGTGTAACATTAACTAAATAAAACAGTAAAGGGGTCTACAGTGCAAGTATTTCACAAGTATTTGCTCCTTAAAATACACATGAGAAAAGGAAAAATTATTTACGAGTGCAAGTAAAGATTACAACCTATCATAATGCATTTCCCCCCGCTTCTAATAGTTAAAAAACTACAGTTCCTACATTTCACAAGGAGTCATGTGCCTACTGCAGTAGTTTTCTGTGATGACGCAGTGCAGTCAAAGTGAGAGAAAGGTAAAATACCAAAGTAAAGTTAGTTTTATATTCAGAGATTCAACAGACATTCAGTGTAAGTGTATTGTACCAGTGAAAACTGTTATCATTCCTCATTTAAGTGTTTTTTCATGAGTACAAAATTTAGTCATGGACTGCTGGGGTATGTTTATTTGTTTGTTTAGAAAAGAAACATGTATTTACTCACGTCACTATTTAAAATAATAACAACGAAACCTCACAAAAAAATAAATGTATTACACAAACTTCATTACAGTTCCAAATTATTCTGCAGATTGCTGGACAACTTTTACAACCTTTACATTCCATGTCAAAACAAAATTGGAGTGGAAAAAAATCTTCAAATTTTGTAAAAACACATTTAATTGCAATACCTTTTTCAAAATTGATCATAAAAACGATTCTACAGGTACATTTTGTACTAAATAGAGCTGGACAACTTTTACAACCTTTCATTGAATAAAAAAAACTGGGATTTATAAGCAATTGTTTAAATGTGAAAATGTACATTTATTATCAATAACCTTTTCAAAATGTAGAATAGAAACTTCATTTCAGGTCCAAATTATTCATCATAAGGCTGGACAACTTTTACAACCTTTGAATTCCATGTTTAATCAAAATTGGATTTGAAAAAATTTATCAAATTTTGTAGAAACACATTTATTTGCAATAACTTTTTCAAAATTTAAAATAAAAACTTTCCTACAGGTGCATTTGGTTCTAAATAGAGCTGGACAACTTTTACAACCTTTGATTTAAAGAAAAAAAAAATTGGGATTTATCAACAATTTTGAAAATGTGAAAATGTATATTTTTCATCAATAACTTTTTCAAAATTTAGAATAGAAACTTCATTACAGGTCCAAAATATTCTCCATGATTCTGGACAACTTTTACAACCTTTGAATTCCATGTTTAATCAAAATTGGATTAGAAAAAATTTATCAAATTCTGTAAAAACATATTTAATTGCAATTACTTTTTCAAAATTGATTATAAAAACTTTCCTACAGGTGCATTTTGTTCTAAATAGAGCTGGACAACCTTTACAACCTTTGATTTAAAGAAAAAAAAAATTTGTGATTTATCAACAATTTATCAACAATTTTGAAAATGTGAAAATGTACATTTATCATCAATAACTTTTTCAAATTGTAGAATAAAAACTTCATTACAGGTCCAAATTATTCTTCATAAGGCTGGACAACTTTTATAACCTTTCATTGAATAAAAAAATAATATGTGATTTATCAACAATTTTTTTAATGTGAAAATGTGCATTTATCATCAATAACTTTTACACAATGTAGAATAGAAACTTCACTACAGGTCCAAATTTTTCTTCATAAGGCTGGACAACTTTTACAACCTTTGAATTCCATGTTTAATCAAAATTGGATTAGAAAAAATTTATCAAATTCTGTAAAAACATATTTAATTGCAATTACTTTTTCAAAATTGATTATAAAAACTTTCCTACAGGTACATTTTGTCCTAAATAGAGCTAGACAACTTTTACAACCTTTGATTTAAAGAAAAAAATAATTTGGGATTTATCAACAATTTTGAAAATGTGAAAATGTGCATTCATCATCAATAACTTTTTCAAATTGTAGAATAAAAACGTCATCACAGGTCCAAATTATTCTTCATAAGGCTGGACAACTTTTACAACCTTTAAATTCCATGTTTAATCAAAATTGGATTTGAAAAATTTGATCAAATTCTGTAAAAACATATTTATTTGCAATTACTTTTTCAAAATTGATTATAAAAACATTCGTACATGTGCATTTGGTTCTAAACAGAGCTGGACAACTTTTACAACCTTTGATTTAAAGAAAAAAATAATTTGGGATTTATCAACAATTTTGAAATTGTGAAAATGTGAATTTATCATCAATAACTTTTTCAAATTGTAGAATAAAAACTTCATTACAGGTCCAAATTATTCTTCATAAGGCTGGACAATTTTTACAACCTTTGAATTCCATGTTTATTTAAAATTGGATTTGAAAGAATTGATCAAATTCTGTAAAAACATATTTAATTGCAATAACTTTTTCAAAATTGATTATAAAAACTTTCCTACAGGTGCATTTTGTTCTAAATAAAGCTGGACAACTTTTACAACCTTTCATTGAATAAAAAAATAATCTGTGATTTATCAGCAATTTTTTAAATGTGAAAATGTGCATTTTTCATCAATAACGTTTTCAAAATGTAGAATAGAAACTTCATTACAGGTCCAAATGATTGTTCATAAGGCTGGACAACTTTTACAACCTTTGAATTCTATGTTTATTCAAAATTGGATTAGAAGAAATTGATCAAATTCTGTAAAAACATATTTAATTGTAATTACTTTTTCAAAATTGATTATAAAAACTTTCCTACAGGTGCATTTTGTTCTAAATAGAACTGGACAACTTTTACAACCTTTGATTTAAAGAAAAAAATAATTTGGGATTTATCAACAATTTTGAAAATGTGAAAATGTACATTTTTCATCAATAACTTTTTCAAAATTTAGATTAGAAACTTCATTACAGGTCCAAAATATTCTTCATGAGTCTGGACAACTTTTACAACCTTTGAATTCCATGTTTAATCAAAATTGGATTAGAAAAAATTTATCAAATTCTGTAAAAACATATTTAATTGCAATTACTTTTTCAAAATTGATTATAAAAACTTTCCTACAGGTGCATTTTGTTCTAAATAGATCAAATAGGACAACTTTTACAACCTTTGATTTAAAGAAAAAAATAATTTGAGATTTATTAACAATTTATCAACAATTTTGAAAATGTGAAAATTTGCATTTATCATCAATAACTTTTTCAAATTGTAGAATAAAAACTTCATTACAGGTCCAAATTATTCTTCATAAGGCTGGACAACTTTTATAACCTTTCATTGAATAAAAAAATATGTGATTTATCAACAATTTTTTAAATGTGAAAATGTGCATTTATCATCAATAACTTTTACACAATGTAGAATAGAAACTTCACTACAGGTCCAAATTATTCTTCATAAGGCTGGACATCTTTTACAACCTTTGAATTCCATGTTTAATCGAAATTGGATTAGAAAAAATTGATCACATTTTGTAAAAACACATGTATTTTCAATAACTTTTTCAAAATTGATCATAAAAACTTTCCTACAGTTGCATTTTGTTCTAAATAGAACTGGACAACCTTTACCTAATACTTATTTTGTCTGTTGCCCGGGGCGGACTCTGCTTTATTGATTTGTCATTATGTTGATTTGTCATTTTGGGTTCTATTTGGTTTATTTGGGTTCAAAATCTTTTGTACTGGTTCTCTTTTAGCAGGACAGGAGGAAACTGTCAATTTTTCACCACGACAGGATCCAGCCAAGTACTAGTAATGATTAATTGCAACATAAAACCCCAGAAATACTAGATGACAAATTTTTATCTGAATAGATTTACCTCAATTAAAGGAGGGATGTTTGTGTTTTTTTTATTGTGATTACACCAATTCACCAAAAGATGCACTAATGTTAACCCTTAATGCTCATATCACTAGACATGCCAGTCTGCTCATACCTTGCACAATAAAGATTAAAAATGTTTAAATTTGTGTTAAAAAAGGACATGCACCAACAGACCATAACAAAAACCTTGTTTGGCATAATTTACTTAACAATAAATATCTTTCTGATACAGATTAAATTGTTTGGGGCGAATACTTATAGAGGTTGAACCTTATAGAACTTGAATACATGCTAGGCAATATGATTAATAATTTAGTGAAATAGTTATGTCAAATAGGTAGTTTTCTCAAGGCCCCACTGGAAGCACTATGAAAGGGCCCCCTTTGTGGCCAGGATTCCCCTGTTGAAAACTGCTGGTTTAGACCATAGAATAGCAATCTGTGTTACACTGATTTATTCTGTTCATAAAAAGGTGAAACAGTTTGTGGAAACGCACAATGTTTGAATGAACTTTAAATTACAGGATGGGCCTTTACATCCTTAGGACGTTAAGCTTTGAAAGAATGTAGTTCCAAAAATATCTCCTCTCAGTTTAATGAATTCAATATTATGTTACAATTTATTACGACCATAACTGCAAGACCCATGGAGTGTTTTTTATGTGTTGGCTACTAGGGGGAAATACACTGCTCAAAAAAATGAAGGGAACACTAAGATAACACATCCTAGATCTAAATGAACAAACTAATTGTATACTTTCGTCTTTACAAAGTTGAATGTGCTGACAACAAAATCACACAAAAAATATCAATGGAACTCAAGTGGAAGTGGAAAACCACACTACAGGCTGATCCAACTTTGATGTAATGTCCTTAAAACAAGTCAAAATGAGGCTCAGTAGTGTGTGTGGCCTCCACATGCCCATATGACCTCCCTACAATGCCTAGACATGCTCCTGATGGGGTGGCAGATGGTCTCCGGAGAGATGTCCTCCCAGACCTGGACTAAAGCATCTGCCAACTCCTAGACAGTCTGTGGGCAACTTGGCGTTGGTGGATGGAGCGAGACATGATGTCCAAGATGTGCTCAATCGGATTAAGGTCTGGGGAACGGGCGGGCCAGTCCATATCATCAATGCCTTCCTCTTGCAAGAACTGCTGACACACGCCAGCCACATGAGGTCTAGCATTGTCTTGCATTAGTACCCAGGGCCAACCGCACCAGCATATGGTCTCACACGGGGTCTGAGGATCTCATCTCGGTACCTTATGGCAGTCAGGCTACCTCTGGTGAGCACATGGAGGGCTGTGCGGTCCCACAAAGAAATGCCACCCACACCAATTACTGATCCACCGCCAAACCGGTCATGCTGGAGGATGTTGCAGGCATCAGAATGTTCTCCATGGCGTCTCCAGACTCTGTTAAGTCTGTCAGATGTGCTCAGTGTGAACCTGCTTTGATCTGTGAAGAGCACAGGGCACCAGTGGCAAATTTGCCAAATTTGGTGTTCTCTGGCAATGCCAAACGACCTGCACGGTGTTAAGCTGAAAACACAACCCCCACCTGTGAACGTCCGATACTTATACCACCCTCATGGAGTCTGTTTCTGACCGTTTGAGTGGAAACATGCACATTTGTGGCCTCATTTTGCAGGGCTCTGGCAGTGCTCCTCCTGCTCCTCCTTGCACAAAGGCGGAGGTAGTGGTCCTGCTGCTGGATTGTTGCTCTCCTCCATGTCTCCTGATGTACTGGCCTGTCTCCTGGTAGCGCCTCCATGCTCTGGACACTTTGCTGACAGACACAGCAAACCTTCTTGCTACAGCTCACATTGATGTGCCATCCTGAATGACCTGCACTACCTGAGCCATTCGTGTGGGTTATAGTCTCTGTCTCATGCTTCCACTCGAGTGAAAGCACCGCCAGCATTCAAAAGTGATCAAAACATCAGCCAGGAAGCATAGGAACTGAGAAGTGGTCTGTGGTCACCACCTGCAGAACTACTCCTTTATTAGGGGTGTCTTGCTAATTGCCTATAATTTCCACCTGTTGTCTGTTCCATTTGCACAACACCATGTGACATTTATTGTCAATCAGTGTTGCTTCCTGAATGGACAGTGTAATTTCACAGAAGTGTGATTGACTTGGAGTTACATTGTGTTGTTTAAGTGTTCCCTTTATTATTTTGAGCAGTGTATATATTAGTTAATATTTGATAAATCCCAAATTATTTTTTTCTTTAAATCAAAGGTTGTAAAAGTTGTCCAGTTCTATTTAGAAAAAAGTGCACCTGTAGGAAAGTTTTTATAATCAATTTTGAAAAGGTTATTGCAATTAAATATGTTTTTACAGAATTTGATCAATTCTTTCAAATCCAATTTTGAATAAACATGGATTTCAAAGGTTGTAAAAGTTGTCCAGCCTTATGAAGAATAATTTGGACCTCTAATGAAGTTTTTATTCTATATTTTGAAAACGTTATTGATGATAAATGTACATTTTCAAATTTTCAAAATTGTTAATAAATCCCAAATTATTTTTTTCTTTAAATCAAAGGTTGTAAAAGTTGTCCAGCTCTGTTTAGAACAAAATGCACCTATAGGTAAGTTTTTATAATCAATTTTGAAAAAGTTATTGCAATTAAATATGTTTTTACAGAATTTGATTAATTTTTTCAAATCCAATTTTGATTAAACATGGAATTCAAAGGTTGTAAAAGTTGTCCAGCCTTATGAAGAATTATTTGGACCTCTAATGAAGTTTCTATTCTACATTTTGAAAAAGTTATTGATGATAAATGCACATTTTCACATTTTCTAAATTGTTGATAAATCCCAAATAATTTTTTTCTTTGAATCAAAGGTTGTAAAAGTTGTCCAGCTCTATTTAGAACAAAATACACCTGTAGGAAAGTTTTTATAATCAATTTTGAAAAAGTTATTGCAATTAAATATGTTTTTACAGAACTTGATCCATTTTTTCAAATCCAATTTTGATTAAACATGGAATTCAAAGGTTGTAAAAGTTGTCCAGCCTTATGAAGAATAATTTGGACCTGTAATGAAGTTTCTTTTCTACATTTTGAAAAAGTTATTGATAATAAATGCACATTTTCACATTTAAAAAATTGCTTATAAATCCCAGTTTATTTTTTTTATTCAATGAAATGTTTTAAAAGTTGTCCAACTCTATTTAGAACAAAATGCACCTGTAGAATAGTTTTTATGATCAATTTTGAAAAAGGTATTGCAATTAAATATGTTTTTACAGAATTCGATGATTTTTTTCTAATCCAATTTTGTTTTGACATGGAATGTAAAGGTTGTAAAAGTTGTCCAGCCATCCGCAGAATAATTTGGAACTGTAATGAAGTTTGTGTAATACATTTAGTTTTTGTGAGGTTTCGTTGTTATTATTTTAAATAGTGATGTGAGTAAATGCATGTTTCTTTTCTAAACAAACAAATAAACATACCCCAGCAGTCCATGATACATTTTGTACTCATGAAAAAACACTTAAATTAGGAATGATAACAGTTTTCATCTTAATACCACATATTTTGCATTCAGGGCTCTTTTTTTGGGCCTCGTTGTATGATGTTTTGAAAGCTAAAGCTTATGATGAATGGCACAGCAGCTGTCGGTGCGGTAACATATGTGTTGTCCTCCCACTTGTGGCCGCGCGCAGCAGATACCCACCCACTCATATTAGTACTTACCTGTTATGTAGGTTACTCAGGCAGGGGAATAACATTCAGCTCATCAGACGATTCCTAAAAATAAAGATTGTTCACAAGTCCCGCATCTCGAGTCTGAAGACTTTTGATGATAAGTCTCAATTGAAGTCTGAAGTCACTGTGTGTGCGACTCGATTCAGAGTCTCAAACTCGAGTCCCCATCTCTGGAGTCGCTTCAACAAGGCTACCTTGATAATATAGATGGTGCTCATTTGCACCACCATTGTAAATCCCAGGAGAATAAATGATAGTTATGTGGCATGTAAAATTATATATCACTCACTGATCATAATAAATATTAGTTTATTTGCCAACATATCTAGCTCATGTCTAGTTAGCTAGGATGCAGTTTTCCAAATTCATAACAGAGAGCCACACCAAAGCTTTGTTGGCCAATTGAAATGCAACATTTCAGGAAATAAAGTTTGGTTTACTTTAGTAAGCTGGTCACTAAAAGAGAAAGTAAAGTAGTGCTGCTTTCAATGTGCAAAATTCTAAACATTACATGTTTAATTTGTAATTTGTGTAAAGGATTTGTTAGCTTTTAATAATGTTATCAAATGTTTTTTTTTAGATTGACAAGCATGTCCCCCTTCACCTGAGATGGAAGGCCAGGTTGGAGCATCAACCTCCTCAAGTGGTGTTTGAGATTCTGACTACAGCAGGCATGCTCTATCCTGGACAAAGAGTTAACGTGCAGGTCAAATTCAGCCCAATGGAGGGGGTAAGCACAACCCCCAACAGTTTTGTATATGTTGTTTAGTTTCTTTATTTTTCAATTTCACAGACACAAATGTAGGTACTTCATGTGCAAAGACATATTTTGGCACAGATAACTGCAGGTAGCACTGTATATACACTGCCTTTCAAAGTTTGCATTCACCCAGAAATGGGCATGTTTTTGAGTGGCATTAAATACAAAATATGCACTGCTCAAAAAAAATTTGGAAACACACATTCATTACAGTATTACACAAAGTCAATTAAACTTCAGGGATATCAATCTGTCCATTTAGAAAGCATTCAGCAATTGTGACTCAATGTCACCTTTTTTGGTGCAAATTAACCCCGAAAAAGTGAATGGTTTTGCAGGTGGTGGCCACAGACAATTGCACTCTCCTTATCCTTCCTGACTGATTCTTCCTTAGTTTGGTTTTTTGCTAGTGTCCTTATCACTACTGGTAGCATGAGGCAGTACATGCAGTCCATTCAAGTTGCAAAGGTAGTCCAGCTCCTCCAGGATGTCACATACATCCATTCCATTGCAAGGTTTGCTGTGTCTCCCAGTAAAATCTCAAGAGCATGGTGGAGTTTCCAAGAGGCGCCGGTAGATGAGAAGACCTGGGCCCGTATTTATCAAGCTTCTTAGAATTACTCTTAAGAACACTGCTAAGACTTGACTTAAAGCGGATCTATGCAGTTTGGGCCATTTCTTCGCTGTTTTCACGCTTTTTGCTCGCAGATTTCTCCTTAGAGCTCCCCCTACAGCTTCGGAATAGATATATGGCAACACTGTCGTAAAAACTTTTCGGCGTCTCCCCCCCCCCCC
>JACXGM010000766.1:52442-64917 GCA_016801145.1 Umbra pygmaea | reverse complement strand
TGCGCAAATCCAAAAACATTTAAGATAATGAACTAATCTCATACGACGTCTGGTAGAAAGTTTTACATTTGAGGCAATAAAATAAGTGTAGCTGTCAAGTGTGTTGTTCACTTCCATCCCGCAGCCTGAACTTTATATTATTCAAACATTTGTTCATTTGAGGCAGTGCGCATAGGCAAAATGTAACAGCCTACCGTATTATCAATTCATTATAACAAAGACGTTCAGTGGCCAAGCAGTAGCCTAATACAGATACATACGTGTGTAGTAAACCCATTATTTTAAATATCCAGCGTCATATGACTTCGAAAGAATAACAATTAACATAAAGCTTAAAATATTTATTTTGTACATAACCCTGTAATAGGATCAACCATATGTAAACTATGAAAAAGGTGCATTTGTCAAATTAGTAATTTGTTCGGACTTGTTAAGTCAGTCTTCAGTGATGAGCAAACATGTGCAAATCCAATAACTACATTGTATTTAATAATAGAGTAATGTGCCTGCCCCAAAATGAACGATATGAACGATCCAGGTACTAGTACCGAGCAGTATACTGGATCATAGAAGTAGTGCGCCTGTGCGAAAAAGAACCAAATGAACGACTCATGTATCAGTACCGGGCAATTTACTAGTACGACATACTAGTATCGAGCAGTATACTGAATCATAGAAGTAATACGCCTGCGCCAAAAAGAACAATATGAACGATGCAGATACTAGTACCGAGCAGTATACTGGATCATAGAAGTAATGCGCTTGCGTCAAAAAGAACAATATGAACGATGCAGATACTAGTACCGAGCAGTATACTGGATCATAGAAGTAATGTGCTTGCGTCAAAATGAACGATATGAACGATTCAGATACTAGTACCGAGTAGTATACTGGATCATAGAAGTAATGCGCTTGCGCAAAAATGAAAGATTTGAACGATTCAGATACTAGTACCGAGCAGTATACTCGATCATAGAAGTAATGCGCTTGCGCAAAAATGAACGATTTGAACGATTCAGATACTAGCACCGAGCAGTATAATGGGTCATAGAAGTAATGTGCCTGTGCGAAAATGAACGAAATGGACGATCCAGTATGAATCGTACGTACCGGTCTTTTAAAAGATTCGTTTAAAATGAACGAATCGTTCATGAATCGCCCATCACTAGTCCTGACACATGTGAGCAATATAGAGGAAAGACAGACCTATTAATACAGAACTATGTGTGGGACATAAATATATAATGTATTAACTCTGTAAGATATTCCAACATACCTCCTAAAAACCATTCTGCCATCACTTATTCAACCTATCACCGACATTAAAAATAGATCTCTCACCACTGCCTATGTTCCGCATGATCTGACAATTGCAGCCATCAATCCAGTTTTAAAGAAGTCCGGTCTTGACAATGCCATTCAGAACAATTACAGACCAATATCGAACCACCCATTCGTTGGCAAGCTACTTGAGAAGGTAGTTGTGGCACAACTGCAGTCCCATTTAGAGAAACATGATATTTTTGAACCGCTTCAATCTGGTTTTCGTCCTTATCACAGCACGGAGACAGCACTTTTAAAGGTGCTTAATGATCTCCTTCTGGCTTCTGATTCTGGTGCCCATAGTATTCTGATTCTCCTTGATCTTAGTGCAGCATTTGACACTATGCCACTCCAAACTTCTTTCTCGACTGTCTGAAATAGGCATCACTGGTAGGGCACACCACTGGTTAACCTCATATCTATCAGATAGACAGCAATTTGTTAGGATAGGCGACAGTCGATCCCGTACTGTCACTGTTTCTCATGGTGTACCCCAGGGTTCTGTACTTGGTCCTCTTTTGTTTCTTATCTATGTGTTGCCACTAGGGCAGATCATCAGATGACATGGGCTCAACTTTCATAGTCACGCTGATGATATTCAAATATATTTCACTGTTAAGCCCAACTCAGTTTGTCTACCCACTTCTGTTGTCTCCTGCCTTCAGGAACTTAAAACATGGATCTTGGATAACTTCTTACAGCTTAATACTGGTAAACTGAACTCCTGTTGATTGGTCCTAAATCACAGAGTCTACCCGGGCATGAAACTTTAATCAATATCGATGGTGTCAAGGTTAGGCCTTCAACAACTGTGCGGAATCTGGGAGTTTTGTTCAACCACTCGTTATTTTTTCACTCAAACATCAGTCATATTGTTAAATCCTGCTTCTTTCACTTGCGGAATATTGTTCGTTTGCGCCACTCTCTTAACACTGGCGATGCGGAAACTGCGTTTAAAATGCATTCATAACCTCCAGACTGGATTACTGCAACTCCTTATATAGTGGCCTAACCACCAAAGTTATACACCGCCTTCAAATGGTACAAAACTCTGCTGCTCAAGCCCT
The DNA here is from genome assembly GCA_016801145.1 of Umbra pygmaea. Taxonomy (NCBI): domain Eukaryota; kingdom Metazoa; phylum Chordata; class Actinopteri; order Esociformes; family Umbridae; genus Umbra; species Umbra pygmaea. Next base: position 62,527 of record JACXGM010000766.1, on the reverse strand, counting down.
TACATTTAACAAAAAATCTGCACATATCACTCCTATCCTTTACCAACCTCACTGCCTTCCTGTGGTCAATCGCATCCAGTTTAAACTGTTAGTCCTAGTAGTATAAAGCCTGTCACGGCCCCGCACCTAAATACCTTGCTGAGTTAGTGCATCCATATGTTCTTGCCTGGACCCTTAGATCTAGCACTGACAATCTGCTTGTCGTCCCCAGATACAAACTCTCTATCACTGTGGGTGGTAGGGCTTTTAGCGTTGTAGGCCCTAAGCTTTGGAATAACCTGATCTTTGTACCTCCCCTAACCTTTTTTTATTTTATTTAACCTTTATTTAACCAGGTAAGTTGACTAAGAACAATTTCATATTTACAGCAACGACCTGGGAGCAATTAGGGTAAAGTGTCTTGCCCAAGGACACAACGACATTTGGCTCAGTCGGGAATCGAACTGGCAACCTTCTGACTACAAGTCTGACTCCCTACCCACTGAGCCATCTGCGCCCCTACAGACCTTCAAATCTCAACTTAAAACTCATATCTTCACTACGCTAAGTAAATAACAATCTATTATTCTATTTTTATGTTTTCCACTACTTATGTTCTGTCATTTTCATATGTTGTCTCCATCTGCTTTTTTGCTTGTTTTTATAATAAGAAGACTGCCCGTCTAATTGTTCGTTAACTCTTTGCATTGTTCTGTGAAGCGACCTTGGGTTCTTGAAAGGTGCTATAAAGAATAAACATATTATTATTATTATTATTATTATTATTATGAAGAGGTAATAACAAACTGAATATATATGAACAGGTAATAATTAACAGAATATATGAACAGGTAATTACTAATGGAATATATGAACAGGTAATAACTAACAGAATAAATGAACAAGTAATAATTAACAGAATATATGAACAGGTAATAACTAATGGAATATATGACCAAGTAATAACTAACAGAATATAAAAACAGGTAATAACTAATGGAATATATGAACAGGTAATAACTAACGTAATATATAAACAGGTAATAACTACTAGCAGAATATATGAATAGGTAATAACTATTAACAGAATATATGAACAGGTAATAACTAACAGCATATATGAACAGGTAATAACTAACAGAATACATAAACAGGTAATAACTAACGGAATATATGAACAGGTAATAACTAACGTAATATATGAAAAAGTAATAACTAACAGAATATATGAACAAGAAATAACTAACAGAATATCCATCTGTAATATAGGGAGTAAAGAATAGAATTAAGATGCACTTATGAAGTTAAAGCATTAATAAATAATATATTTCCTTTTCTCCCCTGTTGCACTAGTCTGAGTTAAGAACAACGAAATGCTTAATAAATGCGTATAGAGGATTGATAGTATAGACATTGTTGATATTTCCTATCTAACTATCTGACCCCATAATGATCATTGATCCATGTGTGTAAACAGCTACGGAAAGAAATACTAGAGCGACCCGGGAAAACTTAATCGTAGCCCGCGATATTCAGAAACAGTGCGTAGGCTACCTAGCTTTAATGTGTGCGTGATAAAGGCTGAAACTTAAGAGCAGGCCGCAACAAGATAGCTTAGGTTCCCATTACTATCTCCAACGGAGATAATCTGGAAAACGACTTAGAATGTCTCAGACAGAACTTAGAAAGGTGAATATTATTTAATTCCAGATAAAGGGCATTGAAGTACAACGCTTTAACCGAACAAAGATTTACACAATACAATACCAGGAATTACATGTCGTCTAAACGCCTAAATGTGATCTACTATCTAAGCATGTCTTATACGGTTCAGTCTATTTCTCAACATTTATTCTAACACATTTACTATGCCGCACACTAAACGTGGGCCAGGAGCCTTGTTAAAGAGAACTCATCTGATTACGACCTAAACAAAGTCTTATATTTCCACCGAGAGGTGACGCCCACCTATCTCCCGCTGCATACGAAATAAAGATCAGTTCACTGGCTGGAATTGGAAAACAAAGGAGTACATCAACAATTAGATTATGCGTCGCCTTGGCAGTGCTATCCGGGCTGTAACAAAAGGACTGAGTTATAACATTTGAATATTTGTCTCTTCTAGTCACTCCGTGGAGAAAATCATATAAAATTGCAAGTGGTAAACCAAAACTCCCTTTATGGAATGATCCAGCAAGCCCCAAAATTACATATCATGATGTACAGTATAATGTTGAGTTCTCAGCTTCTTGTTGTCTACCCATTGTGGGGGGTTTGCCCCCCCTTCCTTCCGGGTCTCACTCAGGCAGACGTCAAAAGAGTGTGAGAGACTGCTAGTGCTTAGACAGCTGCTATAATCAGTCCTGTGAACATCTAAAAAATCCACTACACATCCATCCATCCATCCATTTTCATCCGCTTATCAAAGGTCAGGTCGCGGGGGCAGCAGCTCCAGCAGGGGACCTTAAACATCCTTTTCCCAGGCCACATTAACCAGCCCCAACTGGGGTTCCCGAGGCATTCCCAGGCCAGGTTGGAGAAATAATCTCGCCACCTAGTCCTGGGTCTTCCCCGATACTTCCTCCCAGCTGGATGTGCCTGGAACACCTCCCTAGGGAGGCGCCCAGGGGGCATCCTTACCAGATTCCCAAACCACCTCAACTGGCTCCTTTTGACGCAAAGGAGCAGCGGCTCTACTCTGAGATCCTCACGGATGACTAAGCTTCTCACCCTATCTCTAAGGGAGAAGCCAGCCACCCTCCTGAGGAAACCCAGTTCGGCCGCTTGTACCTTGGATCTTGTTCTTTCGGTCATGACCCAGCCTTCATGACCATAGGTGAGGGTATGAACAAAAACTGCCCGGTAGAGCGAGAGCTTTGCCTTTTGGCTACGGTCTCTTTTCGTCACAACGGTGCGATATATTGACTGTAATACCACCCCCGCTGCGCTGATTCTCAAACCAATCTCCTGCTCCATTGTCCCCCCACTCGCGAACAAGACCCCAAGGTATTTGAACTCCTTCACTTGGGGTAAGGACTCATTCCCTACCTGGAGTAGGCACTCCATCAGTTTCCTGCTGAGAACCATGGCCTCAGATTAAGAGGTGCTGATCCTCATCCCAGCCGCGTCACACTCGGCTGCGAACCGATCCAGTGAGTGCTGAAGGTAACAGGCCGATGATGCCATCAGGACCACATCATTTGCAAAAAGCAGCGCTTCCTACTTCCTCAGCCCACCAAACTGCAACCCATCCCCACCCCGACTACGCCTAGATATCCTGTCCATAAATACTACAAACAGGATTGGTGACAAAGCGCAGCCCTGGCGGAGACCAACCCTAACCTGAAACGAGTCCGACTTACTGCCGAGCACCCGGACACAGCTCTCGCTTTGGTCATACAGAGATTGGATGGCCCTAAGAAGGGACCCCCTCACCCCATACTCCCGCAGCACCTCCCACAGTATCTCCTGGGGGACCCGGTCATACGCCTTCTCCAAATCCACAAAACACATGTAGACCGGATGGGCATACTCCCAGGCCCCCTCCAGGATCCTTGCGAGAGTAAAGATCTGATCCGTTGTTCCACGACCAGGACGGAATCCACATTGTTCATCTTCAACCTGAGGTTCGACGATCGGCCGAACCCTCCTTTCCAGCACCTTAGAGTACACTTTACCAGGGAGGCTGAGAAGTGTGATACCCCTGTAATTGGTACACTAACAGAATATAAGAACAGGTAATAACTAACAGAATATATGAATAGGTAATAACTAAAGAATATATGAACAGGTAATAACTAACGGAATATATGAACAGGTAATAACTAACGGAATATATGAACAGGTAATAACTAACAGAATATATGAAAAAGTAATAACTAAGAGAATATATGAACAGGTAATAACTAACAGAATAGTATATGAACAAGTAATAACTACTAAAAGAATATATGAACAATTAATAATTACTAAAAGAATATATGAACAGGTAATAAATAACAGAATATATGAACAAGTAATAACTAACAGAATATATGAACAAGTAATAATTAACAGAATATATGAAGAATTAATAATCAACAAAAAATATGAACAGGTAAAAGTAAAAACTACTAATGGAATATATGAACAGGTAATAACTACTAACGTAATATATTAACAAGTAATAACTAACATAATATATGAACAGGTAATAAATAAAATAATATATGAACAGGTAATAACTAACTGAATACATGAACAAGTAATAACTTACAGAAAATATAAACAAGTAATAACTAACAGAATATATGAACAGGTAATATCTAACAGAATATTTGAACAAGTAATAAGTTAGAGAATATATGAACTAGTAATAACTAACAGAATATTTGAACAAGTAATAAGTTAGAGAATATATGAACTAGTAATAACTAACAGAATATATGAATAAGTAATAACTACAATCAAAATCTATGAACAAGTAATAACTACTAACAGAATATATGATGAAGTAAAAACGAACAGAATATATGAACAGGTAATAACTAACAGAATATATAAAAATGGTAATAACTAACAGTATATATGAATAGGTAATAACTAACCAAATATACTATATCAACAGGTAATAACTAACTGAATACATGAACAAGTAATAACTAACAGAATATACAGTATATACAGATAATAACTAACTGAATACATGAACAAGTAATAACTAACAGACAATATGAACAAGTAATAACTAACAGAATATATGAATAGGTAATAACTAACATAATATTTGAATAAGTAATAACTACAATCGGAATCTATGATCAAGTAAAAACTAACAGAATATATGAACAGGTAATAACTAACAGAATATATAAAAATTGTAATTACTAACAGAATATACAGTATGTACACAAAATATGTGAACAAGTAATAAATAACAGAGTATTTGAACAGCTAAGAAGTACCAGAATATATGAACATATAATAAGTAAAAGAATATTTGAACAGATAATAAGTAACAGAATATATGAACAAGTAATACTGTAACTGAATATAGTATATGAACAGGTATAATTTTTAAACAAGTAATAACTACAATCAAAATATATGAACAAGTAATAACTAACAGAATATATGAACAAGTAATAACTAACAGAATATATGAACAAATAATAACTACAATCAAAATATATGAACAAGTAATAACTAACAGAATATATGAACAAGTAATAACTAACAGAATATATGAATAAGTAATAACTAACAAAATATATAAATAAGTAACAACTAACAGAATATATGAATAAGTAATAACTAACATAAAATACGAACAAGTAATAACTAACAGAATATATGAACAGGTATAATATTTAAACAAGTAATAACTACAATCAAAATATATGAACAAGTAATAACTAAAAGAATATATGAACAAGTACTAACTACAATCAAAATATATGAACAGATAATAACTAACAGAATATATGAATAAGTAATAACTAACAGAATACCTGAATAAGTAATAACTAACATAATATATGAACAAATAATAACTAACAGAATATATGAACAGATAATAACTAACAGAATATATGTACAGGTAATAACTAACAGAATATACAGTATGTACAGGTAATAGCTAACTTAATACATGAACAAGTAATAACTAACAGAATATATATGAACAGATAATAACTAACAAAATATACAATATCAACAGGTAATAACTAACTAAATACATGAACAAGTAATAACTAACAGAATATATGAACAGGTAATATCTAACAGAATATATGAACAGTTAATAATTTACAGAATATATGAACAGGTAATAACTAACAGGTAATAAGTAACAAAATATGTGAACAGGTAATAACTAAGAGAATACTGTATGTGAACGGGTAATAACTAACAGAATACTGTATATGAACAGGTAGTAACTAACAGAATTTATGAAAAAAAACGAATATGTAACAGAACAGTTGTGCACAAAGAATGGAAATTGTGTGCCAGTATATAACATGCTGCATTCCTCTTGCCATTAATTTCCATAATGTTTATGGTTGTGACCATAAAGCTCTATTTTGGTCTCTTCACTTCAAATTACAGTGTGCCAGAAACTGAGAGGCGCGTCAAGGTGTTGTCAGGCATATTGTAACCAGACTTTTTGTGTCACTGGCACAGTAAAGGCTTCTTTCTGGCAACTCGATCATGCAGCTCAAGTATCGTCATATTGTGCTCCTTGAAACAACCACATCGTCTTTTTCCAGAGCAGCCTGTATGTTTCCAAAGGTTCCCCGTGAGTTTTTCTTTGTAATACACCAAACCATTCTTCTGGCAGTTTTGGCTGACATCTATCTTGGGTCTACCTGACCTTGGCTTGGTATCAAGACATCCCATAATCTTCCACTTTCAATAAGTGATTGAACAGTACTGACTGGCATTTGCAAGGCTTTGGATATCTTTTTATATCCATTTCCAATTTTTTGCAGTTCCAGTACCTTATTACGCAGGTCTTTTGAAAGTTATTTTCTGCTCCCCATGGCCCAGTATCTAGCCTGCTCAGTGCATCCACGTGGGAGCAATTCAACTAATTTACTATTTCTATACAGACACTAATTGCAATTTAAAATGCTACAGGTGTGGAAAATTACCCTTTAATTGTAATTTTAACCTGTGTGTGTCACTTTTGTTTGTCTGCAAACACGCAGGGGTATGTCAACGTTTGATCAGGGCCATTTGGGTGATTTCTGTTTTCACAAAGGTGCCAAACAACAGTCATTTTTAACAGTCATATTGTCCAAATCAAAAACAATATGCAAACCTATAAGCACAATTGTATATGAACAGGTAACAAGTAACAGAATATATAAACAGGGGAAAACTAACAGTGCTTCGACAGGCACCTGGCATAAACCCCAAAGATCAAGCAACAAAACATGATGCACATTAGCTAGGAAAAACTCCCTAGTAGGTGGAACCAAGGAAGAAACCTAGAGAGAGGACAGACTCAAGGGGGTGTCCAGTCCTCTTTTGGGTGTACCTGGAGGGGAATCTGAAAGGTACACAGCCTATTGTATTAAGGCCACGTCATTTATCATCTGTTCAATTAGTGTCCATAAACAGAGATAGGAATAGGTGGGCTCTGACCAGAGACTTCGGCCCGTCCACACAAACACCGATATTTTCAAAGCCGCAGTTTTTTCTATGCAGTTTGGTCGTTCGTCCACATGAAAACTCTTTTTTGAAAACTCCGGCCAGGGTGAAGATTTTTAGAAACTCAGTGTTGTCGTGTGGACGGTGAAACTGAATATTTTGGTTTGTGACATCTAAGTGCGTGCTGTTATTTCCTTTGTTTAATTTCAGATTGTGCACCACAGGAGAGTCTGTGCAAAAAAAAGAGTCTGTGCAATGGCGGACATAGCCAAAACATCGCTGCTAATAAGTGTGCTAACCGGGCTTATAACATGTATACCGATACATGCACAGTTATCGCATTATATTGCTGAACAGAGGCGGCAGAATGCCATACTACTCAGGTCACTGCTTATGACTACGCTACGCTCCCACTACACAGGACTCGCCGGTTTTGGACGAGACCTACCGGAACAGGTAATAACTCTTTTCTAAACTTCTGATTGGCCAACATGGCTTCATGGTTAGGATTATATCATCACCTGTTGGTTTGACATGCTCTTGACAACGCATGATCGGGCATTTTTTAATGTTTTCATGTGGACAGATATTTTTTAAACCATGCTTTTTTGGACTAGATTCTTTTTTAAAACGAAGGAAGAAAAAAGCTGTTTACAAAATATCCGTGTACGTGTGGACAAGGCCTTTGAGTAGCATAAACCTAATTCAGTGGTCTTAGGCAGGAATAACAGGACGCGCTTTGGAAAGGTCCAGCTGGAGTCGCCAGGAAGAAAACGAGATCAAGAGCAGTGACATGGGCACCAGCACAGCGAGGTAGGCACCGAACAGAGACAAGAAGGATTCATCAGACCACATGGTCTTGAGGCATGTTCCAAGGGTTTGGGTCTACCTACAGTGCATCCAGAAAGTATTCACAGCACTTCACTGATTTTTTTGTTTTTTATTTTTATAAATTTGCTAAGATTTCAAACACACTTCTTTTACATTGTCATTATCGGGCACTGTTTGTAGAATTTAGAGGGAAATAATGATTTTAATCCATTTCGGAATAAGGGTGTAACATAACAAAATGTGGAAAAAGTGAAGCACTGTGAACACTTTCCGGATGCACTGTAGTATCAACAGACATCAGATACTACATGACATACCGTATATAAAGTAAAATGTGTATAAGCACAACATATATAAGAAATGAACTATTAATGCATAATTGCTTGTGGAACATGCTGCAAGGTATGAAAAGGTAATAACTTACAGAATATCTGAACAGGTACTAATTAACAGAATGTATGAACATATAATAACTAACAGAAGAAATCAGCAGGTAATAACTAACAGAATATATGAACCGGAAATATCTAACAGATGAGTGGATGAGAGAGTGAGTCATTGATCGAGGGAGGGAGATATTGGAAAAGACAGGTAATAAATAAGGAGAGTGGGGAAGAAAGCATATCTGATAGAGAGAAGGACAGACAGAAGAGGGAGCATAAGAGAGAGGGGAACAGGGAGTAGAGGGGCCAGACTGTTAATTCCAGGCTTGTTTGGCATTCCAGTCTCCTGTTGGTTTAGCCTCACCTCCACGCTTCCTGTTGGATGCCACAGCTGTCCTTCCACTGCTAGACTCAAACTGAAAACTCCCTGTAAGCCTATAGTTTGACCAGTGAAAACTCTGCGGCTTAAGCATAGGCTATATCCTAGGAATTTCAAAAGTATTAGGAGAGTGACAGGTGTTGGTTTTTGGCTATTTATTCCTATGGAAATTATACAATGACTATACTTGACATTTAGACTGTCAACATTATTTTATCCATATTGGATAAACCATTTGGAAATGACATATTGACTAAACCACTTAAAAATGACACCAGGATTTCTACAAATAAAATATGCACTGTCCAAATACTTTTGGAATTCAATGTATATTTTTTTCCTGTATATTATTATGTATAAAATAAAAAATAAAAATGTACACACTGTATCTCTTTCTAGTCAAGGTAACCACAAACAGGAATCAATCCACATATTTCACTAACGACAACAATCAAATATCTCATGTATTGCTAAGGAATTCTGATGATAGAAACGTTCTTTCTGCCATGGCCATCAAGTGACACCTTGAGATGAAGCCAGCTGTGGCAGAACCATGGAATGCTAGTATGTGTGGAAACTGCTATCTTTTCCTAATAAAAGTGCAGAGGGCCTGGAAACATTCGATGAAGGACAATAGGCCTCAATCTAGGACACCCATGACCACACCCTATTATACATAACACCACTTAATAAATTGTTGTCCTGCACAATACAAAACAAGTTACTGTTGCTTTTTCTCTTGTCTAATATCTATTGATGAAAGTGTTGCCCCATTCTGGCATACATACATGTATGATCAAGAAGCTGTGTCAAATAAGTAACAAAATGGGAGGTTTCATCTCTAAATAGACTCACAGATATAGAACCTGCTTTATATCTATGGTTAAACTCACATCCTCATTTGTAAGGAGAAACCGTTTGGGCCTATGAAGAACCATGTCCTTATTTGGTTTCTCACTCAATAAAACGTAGAATAACAGCCACAGTTTGTTTTTTTGTGACATGTGCGCTCATTTTTCAATACACTCCTGTGTGTTCTGTGCCAAGATCATAATGCTATATGTATCTGAGCCAAAATGGATGATAATGGCATTTTCACCTGGACAGGAACCAGGCTTACAGCGACCGCAATTACACAAAATGTAAACTTTAAGTATGGGGTAAAGTTGAATTTCTATATTACTGATAAAGTGATACCAAATTAGTTTTTGTCCCTGTAACCATTTTAGTGTCTGTATCTAATCACGGTTGAAACATTTCCATTATCTCTCCCACTCCCTTTATCTCAGTCATTTTCTCTCTCTCTCTCTCTCTCTCTCTCTCTCTCTCTCTCTCTCTCTCTCTCTCTCTCTCTCTCTCTCTCTCTCTCTCTCTCTCTC
>JACXGM010000766.1:39067-52342 GCA_016801145.1 Umbra pygmaea | reverse complement strand
GAAGAGAGGAGGGGGGTTACTGATGTGATGCAGTTAAACACATAACAGAGAGATGGGGGGGCAGTTTACATTGTAATATACACGTCCTGAGAGAAATTCAAACGAGATAGAACATGTTTGGAAGGATGGTGTCATTCCTTTTCCAGGGAGAAGAGGGTGGAGAGACAGAAAGATGGGTGGGGGAGGGACCACCAGCTGTAGGGAAACTGTTTGAGAGTGAGAGGAGAGTGACCAAACACACTTTCTGTCTCAGGGTGGATCTATAGGTGGAGGGAAAGAGAAGAAAGAGAGACTGTAGGTGGGGGTAAAGTTTGCTCTCCCAACTACACAGTGCACACAGGTAAGAAAATAGTTTACCATGATTATAGGAGTTATAAATGGGTATTGAGTGTCTGTCTAAACTTAAGAGGGTGTCTCAGGATATAGTTGCTTTATCATTTAGGTCTAAGATAAGTTGACGTTTTGTTTTCCTCAGTAAAACAAATGTATGAAAGATAAATATTAAGTGCCTGGTGCGAGTATTAGTCATCGGTGGGTGGCTCTGATTTCTGTTCCACTTGACTTGTGCAAGGTCCATTTTTACACGTTTACAGCCTTTTCGGAATAGGCGTTTGCTCGCGACAAAGGAAAATGCGGAAGCTGTAACCGGAAGTACAGCTTTGGAGGAAAAGTTAGCTGGCTGGCAACTGGCTGACAAGCGTAGCCTGGGCGGAATCTCACAATTCTTTCAAAACTAGATAAAAAAACGTAGATGACACCATTAATGTGGGATATACACAGACCTCTTGTTGAAGAACAAGTATAAAAGTAGCGCGTTGGGGGCGATAGACCGTGTCGTCTAGGTAAAGAAAGGCTGAGGAAAACTTGCTAACTTAACCAGCTACAGAAACCAGCTAGCTACCGTTACAGCTGAAGCAGATAGGCATTAAAGGGATATATTAGGTGAGTGTACAACCTACCTGCTAACTAACTACTCAGTGTATATGAGCAACCTTTCTTTGTTCCGTTCATTTAAGTGTTATACAAACTGCTAGGCCGTTTTCAAATTATTTAAAACACTGTCATTGTTTTCTATGCGGTGAATTCTTGACCTGGCTATTATCACACTGATTGACATTCAGACACACGTGACATACACAGATTTAACTAACTACAAATAATTCTTTGAAGATGTCAGATTTTGTAAATTTCCTACGTACTAGGTACGGGTAGTTGTTCTCAGCTGTCTTGAGCCTAATAAATATCGAGCATTTATTATCAAAAGCATGCCCAAATGGTGGGTGGGGCACCAACGCAATGGGATATTATGTGTCCAGCGATGCATGGATGGACATCTATCAAGTTGGTACCAGCTGCTATTTCGTTTAGAATCTGTTAACAATATTTGACAAGATGGTTGTTTGCACCCAAACCCACTGTAAAGCGAGATTATAGATTTATAACTTCTGAGCGCTGTTCCTGCACCACAGACAAACATGCCATTAGGTCATATATGCTGCTTTGAAAAGGTTATAATCCTCTGGTTATAGCTTACATTAGCAGTTTCAATCTCCGTTTGTTCTGGTGAATATGTGTGGGAGTTAAACACTGTAAATCCACTGTCATCATAACTCACATTTATGCTGTTTTTTCCCTAAAGAGATTAGGGTTAGGTTATGGTTAGAATAAGGTTTGGGTGTAGTCCCTCTGCAAGAGACGTTTAGTTCTGACGCCAGACTAGATGGGGGGGGGGGGGGGGGTTGTTTATTGGTGTCAATTGTGGTAATAGAAACTTCTCCCCAAATTGTAATCCTGTAAATCAAGTCTAAGTAGAATTGTTTGTTTTGTTAGCCTCAAGCCAGGTCGCCGCTGTCTTTAGCTGTTATGCATAATCACCAAGATGCAAGGAATGGAATGATAGTGACAAGTTAGACTTGGAGTTGTAAGGTTGCTGGTTTGATTCCCGACTGAGCCAAATGTCATTGTGTCCTTGAGCAAGGCACTTTACCCTAAATTGCTCTGGATACGAGCGTCTGATAAATGACAAATGTAATGTAGATTTAACATGTTAAATTAGTGATTCTTTGAAAAGCAAGTGTTTAAAACATGGGCACCAATACTCATAAATTGAATCACTGTTGGAGTGTGTAAGTGTGCTGCTCTCACCCAGGTGGAGTGGAATTGGTAAATGGTAAATGGACTGCATTTATATAGCGCTTTTTCTGACCAACAATGGCCACCAAAGCGCTTTACATTGCCTCACACTCACCCATTCATTCACACATTCATACACCGAGCTGGCATACATAGAATAATGAGCTGGCATACATAGAATAATGAGCTGGCATACATAGAATAATATTCATTTTAAGTGACACATTGTGGGTTCACAATTTTACCTTTTCGGACATCTCTTCCATCTAGGAAATAGCAGGATGTGATCTCACTGCACTTAAAATTTCACCACTACTAGCATGAGGAAAATTAGCAAATTGACTCAAAAATTGGCAGTCATCCCCCGTTGTCCTACATTTGGATCTTTGAAATATGATCACCCTATTGTGTGGGTGTGTGGGAATGCCTTTAACTAGCCTGCCAAATCCATTTGACCACTCAGTGGTCTTAGTAAGATACAATTAATGTAGTATGTCCCTATTTGGTCCCTCAGTCTAGGCTTGGACCAACACTAAAGCCACCCTGAATAGAATATACTCTCCAATGGACGACTATAAAGCCACCCTGAATAGGTCGTCTCCAATGGACGACTATTGACCTGAAAGATCAGACTCAATTAGGAGCTTTGTCAGTCTGAGTCACCCTGGCTTAGACACAAGCAGTCATGCTTCCCAGCAAGGGCTAGGTATGTCTGCGCTTTGACGCAGGGAGAACAATGAAACAGGGCAGCCTTGTCGCTAGTGACCATTGTAGAGAGGACCAAACAGCTGTCTGAACTGATCAGCAAGCACATCATTTGTCTAGTATATAGGGCTATAGGTTAAGAGTTAGGATTCAAGTGTGCTCCACTCATTGTCTGTCGAATCTAAAGCTTTCACCCCAACCAGTAGACGCCTGTACTTCGCTGGTGGTGTCCCGCAATCTGAAATAGTTGTTTTTCAGCTGTGAGTGTTGATGTGATTTCAGCACAGAACCAAATCAGCTATCAGTGACCACTTGTCAATAAAAACACAGTGTACCCCATAAGAAGTGTTGAGTTTCAACTTCATTAATTTACTAACAGAGCAGTGCTTCCCCTGGGTGGCCATTACTTTCAATCGATAATGGGGCCACTGCATCTCATACCATCTCCCCGGTGAATTGTAATCCTCCTTTTTAGATGGATCGACAAATCGACAATGTGGAAATCCTCAAGAAGCCACTAGCTATTGTTTACAATGGATGGTTTACATTAACAAGGAATATCATATAGAATCTGATCTAAACTAGCCAGGGTGATGAAATGCAGACCCTGGTGATGTCATCCAACTGAAATGACAGGAGAGCGATGGTGGGGTGGGGGCGCAGCAAGAATTAATATGTGCAGTAAGTTTGTGGGTGAAAGGGGGAAGGGCAAGGAAGAAAGTAAGGAGAAGAGGAAGAGGAAAAAGGAGACCATGGTGACTTCACTAAGTAAGTTCCATTGGCTGTTCTAATCTCTGGATCATATTTCAGTTCAGTTAGGCGACCGTTGGCGAAGAGCCCACAGCTGATCTCACCATATTAAACCTCCAGCCAGGTCTATGGTCAAATACAATCTGTGGACAATGTTTTTGCTTCAATGCTTTTAAATTTGACTCGTAGGATAGGCTATAACTGAACTTGGTTACTAATAGGCCTATGTATTGCTTATGACAGTACTTAGATTTGCCTACTGTATCTCGGTCCTCTGGTTGTTTTCTGCCTCAAGCTTTTCTCAGTAGAATGTTTACTCTCTCTGATTAAACACTTTCAAATGAAAGCAATGCGCCTAGTTTTCTGCCCCCAGTTAGTATAGAGCTCTGGCACTGTAGAAAGCCATTAGACATCAAAGCGTAGTAATATTTCCCTCAGAACATGTCTACTGGTGGCCCTCATTAGCAGATTCTTCAACAGGTTTCTCTTGGACATGGAGAGCGTGTTTCTGTGTGACTGGGGATATTATGCTCTGATTGGTGTAGATTAGACTGGGTTGGACATGTGCTTTTTCTGTTATTTTGTCCTTCCACCTCCCTCTTTCTACCTGTCCACTTCCTACAGGTTTCTTCTAGATGAGGCAGATGTGCCAGTGTTGGCAACCCGATTGAGAAATACACTTTGGGCCCTAGCCATCTTTAAATATTTAATCCAGATTTTCTCTGCATTATTCAAGTCCATTTGAAAAATAGAAAATTCAGATTGAGCAGTTTGTTGCTTTTTGTAGCTGCACTTTGAGGCGGATTGTCAGTGAAAATAGGCGATTCCACGCCGTTGCATTTAGGCTCAAGGTGGCTGTTTCTGTTTTGCTTTGTTTTTTTGCCAGCAAAAATCACCTGAGAAACTCTCCTAAACAATGTTCCGTATTTCACCTAGAATCAAATAGTGGATTGTATTTTCATTGACAGTAGGTGCATGAGTTGTGCCATTACAGACTAGATGGGCAACCCTCAAATAGTTCAATCAGCCAGTCATTTAATGGGTTTTACAAAGGGTGCACAATTAGTTTCTATATCGGGTGCCATTAGCAAAAGCTATATATACTACCTGTACATACCTTCATAATTATGAATAAATGAGGAGGCGTAAAACTTAAATCCCTTGTCTAACAAAGTACTCGGGGCTCTGGACGTCCGTTTTGCAATACGGTGTACATCGGATACTGTTATTAGTGGCAACTTTTGTTAACACAGGCTATAGAAAGTGGCCATTACTACGTTGTGTTTACCTCAGTAGCGGACGGCCGGAAGTAGTTAAACCTGTTTTGTAGAACCCGGAAGAATTGGGTTCTCCAGTCCCCCAGGGCTAGTTATGAAGATCACCAAGAGAGATTTTAACCCAAATCCAGTTTGTGTATGGAGAAATTACTCACAATAATGACTAATCTTCAATCCACAGATGCAAAAAATATTTTTTCTAAAGCAAAGACCATTCAGGGACTTAACCTGATGAAAACTAACCTGGACATAATCTGTATGATATTCTGTAAAATTTGGTTTAAACTTTTTTTCTCATCACCAATCTGGGTATGTGCAACTGAGTTTGTTAGGGTGTGAACAAGGACATAGATCGTCAGGCAAGAGGAAATATGACTCTTCTTGTAAAACGGGCTGGTCTGCAGACAGTGTAGGTTTGAATCGGGTCAACAACCAACACCTACCATTGATCAGTGTCTTGAGAGCTTCTCTGCTGGTTTTCTCAAGTTGTTTTGGGTGAAATGGGGAAGGAGGGCCGGCGATCTAATGTGGTTTGTGGGTTTTTATGAGGAGAAGAAAAGAGAAGACGTGTTTACCTCAGCCCCCTCAAAAACCTTGTAGCAATTTAGCAGAAACTCTTATCAAGACCGTCTTAAAGGCACAATGAATGTCTTTCGAAGAGCACAACAGATTGTTCATCTTGCCGGCGTTAGAATTTGTTAAAGCAGCATTTGGATGACGTGTTTGAGGCTGTAACCACAGGGCTATCTGCCACCACCATAAAACATTTTGTTTTGCTTTATTTTTCCAGCAATTAAATATTTGAAAGTCCGTTTTCTTTTGGATACACTCCAAAGTTTAGTTAACTTTTTTCTCAGAAAAGAGAAACTTGGTCTGTAGGGTTCCCATTACTAGGTTCGCCCGTTCATCATAACTTCCCCTCTTTGGTTCCTTTTCAGCATTGTAAAAGGACATGTACGGTTTAATGAGAGGTAGAGAAAACGCCCTGCTTTAAAGCGGATCCTAACAGACAAAAAGCAACTTCCTGTGTTTTCAAGATAGACTGTGGTGAGAGGCCCGAGTCAGCGTATCAGGAATACCTTTACCCATGTGTTGATGTTTTTCTTGTCAGAACGTGTTCCTGGGCCCCCAAGTCAAAACTAGGCCTATATGCAAGTGCATGCCAAAATGCCCAAAAACAAAAATTTACCTAATTTCTTAAAAAAAATTAAACTTGACATCACATGAAAGTCAGGTTTGAGTGTTAAATGCTTCTTTAAGAGGCTGAAATTTCCCCCATCATAAACCCTTTTCTTGTTTTGAATCTGATCAGTCATAAACCCACATAGCAGTACTTATTCTTTGTCACTTCTTCCATAACAAACAATGCCTTAGAAAACCCAGCCTTCAGTTTGAAGTCATTGGATCCTACAGCAAAACCATTTGTCATTATAGACAAAATAATTTCTACACAACTCTTGACAGCTGGGACACATCAGTGCCCTCAATTCTCTGAAGAGTATTCCTAAAGTAAAGCTAGAGCGGCGTGAGATCAAGGAACAGAGCTACTGAGAAACATCTGTTTATTAGCCAGGGCTGCTCTGAAGGGCCACAGGTTTTAGACGAAACACGCTCCGACCCTGTGAGGAATCTGAGATACAGCCGTTGAGGTAACATCGGCATATTAAACCACAAGCACATGTGAGGTAAATATTTGAGCTAACCCTTAGTGTAAACTCTTTGACTTAGCTCATATGGACATGTTATGATAGTACTACGTGTCTCAGGACTGACACAGGCACTGCTACAGTAAACCATTTTGTAGTGCATCCTAGCTTTTATTCACAAGCATGCTTTGGGGGCTCTCGACTGTAGTTAGGCTTCAGGTTTTTGTTCCTTTGTGGACGTATTCTCTTTTTCACCAAAGATAAACAGTTCCCAACAGTTTCAAAAGCACTGTGTGCCCGCCTCAGATAAGCTAATGCTGTCTGGTTCCTTGTACATCAAAGGTTTAAATAGCTTCAGTCACTGGGTTTCCTTTAAAGGCTCCAGGTTAGCTAGTCCTCCTGAAACTCAGCCAGCACTCACTGCAGTTGGCACCATCCCTTGGCTGATGTTTAGCAACACAGAGTTCATTAAAGTTGTATTGATTTTGGCTAGCTTCCGTTTGTCCTCTAATCGTTCTACTTAAAGATCTATTTGAATGTTTTATTTTAATTCAATCCAGATGGTATAGTGTCTTTGTATGATTTTGCACACTATCATTTGCAAAGCAATCTCAATATGTTGCATATTCCAGTGTTGTTATTTTTGCACTACCACTTTGCATATTTAGATCTAGCTTAGATCTAATGTGCACAGACTGTATATACAAGTCCTACTGTATACTCAGAGTATCCTGCAATCTGTATTTTGTACGTTTGTGTATAACTGTTGTCTTGCATTATTGCGCATTATCTTGGCCAGGTCGACGGTGCAAATGAGAATCTGTTCTCAATCGGTCTACCTGATTGAATAAGGTGAAATAACAACAAACTAAGTGCGTCTTCAGTCAGTGTTCTCATAAATAACTGTGCTTTTCTCTACTGTTGTGCCTCTCCTCAGATTGAGACATCATGGCAGACTCCAGCAGTAGTAAGCCCATCATGGTGACGTCCTCCCTCAACCTGAAAGTCACCACTCCCTCCTTCTACAACCAACCAAAGAAGTTTGCCTCAGTTGCCCCACCACGCCCCAAAAGCCAGTCTGATCCATCGCCTCCCCTTGGCCCCTCTCCTCCCCTTACCCCCCCTCCTTCACTAGGACTGGTAACCGCAACACGTGGTGTTGGCACAGCTGTCATCGGTCGAGTTGGTGAGATGCCACCTCCCCCACCGTCGCTGTGTTCAGGTAATAGGCCCGTTTTAGTTTGTTAATAAACATTGATTCCAGGCATCATCTCATGTCTGGCCATAAAAGGTAGGAATTTACCAGAAGTTGTCAATAATATTTGGCTAGATTATTTTTTGCAACAACAGGGCTCCAGTTCCCAAGTATCTTTTCTTCAGGTAACACTGGTGCCAATTAAGGCCATAAATTAAGGCACGAAAGAAAAATAATCTACTGCGTCAAAAAATGGTACTTATGGAAATAAATTTAATTATTAAGTCATTCAATGCTTTATTCTAAATTTGTAGAAGTGGGAGGTGTTTGTGGCATGACAACAAATCAAAAAGCTTGGTAGAAGGCTTTCTAATGACAGGGTAGGGGCCAGTGTGTTGGTCTGTTTTTCCCATGAATCAATGTTGCTTTTAGACAAATAGGCTTTTGGTTTGAGAACATTGCAAAAACAATATGCTGGTGGTTAATTTATGCTTTGCCCTAGCACAATGGATTCACTAAATTGCATACTGCTAGCATTAGGCCGCTAACTAGTTAGCAATTAGCAATGTTTTAGCATTCCATCAGTGAAATGTGTCTGTGCACACATTTTCAGTGCTGGATTCTTTACTGTTGGATTAATTTGTCCCAAGACTGATTTGATTGGTCTCATGAGTGTGATAATGATGGCAAAAAAGAATAGGCTATTAATACAAAATGTCTACAGTGGAGTCTTGTTTTTTAAATGAACTAATCACCCCTCCCCATTTCTATCAGACTTCCCGCCCCCTCCTCCGCCATTGGATGATGAGCTGCCAGCCCCTCCCCCTGATTGTGCAACTACACCCCCAGCCTCAGATGCTCCTCCCCCAGCCTTCCCTGCTCCTCCCCCTCCCGCAGTTGATGATCTTCCCCTACCCCCTGCCCCGCCTGAGGCGAATGCTTGTCTCCTCCGCTCCCCGACTCCCCCTCCTCCGCCGCCCCCACCCCCTCTCCCAGCCTCTGGTCCCAGCCCTCAGGTGAGTCTGGGTTAATCATGAGGGATTGTATTCATTTTATTATAAACCAAGGGATTTTAATTTTGAGTGCTGATTGGTGAGTTTTGGGTTAATCATGAGCAGCAGCGGGCCGTACAGAGATGTTTCGGTATGCACTGGCATTCTGCCAGCAACTAAAAAAATGCCTTCACAGATCCGGTATAAGGATCTGTTTTTCAAAATAAAAGTCCATCACACGCAATTATCTCATGAACCAAACATGGTAGCAACTATTGTCTACGTCGGTTCATTAGAGCCGGAGATATCGCACCTCTAATTTTTAGACTGTCTTTGTTTTACTAAAAACATTACAGACTGGAATTAGGAAGTGAAAATGACAAACTAACAACTCTGCAATGATGTAGGACATCATCCTGCACAAGACCAACAATTTCTGAAAGGGATATATAGCTGGGTTTAAAGAAACGTATAGAAAAAAGTCTAAAACTTTGATGTGCGATATCTCAGGCTCTGATGAACCCATATAGACAATATAACACTTATTATTTGCAGCTGAATCTCCTAGTTCTAACATTACCAACCACTATTTGCTAGCATGTAGATAATCACATTTGACAGGCTATTATTTTGAGGATTTCTCCTTATACCGGACCTGTGAAAGCATTTAGTGTTGCTGACAGAATGCCAGTGCATACCCAAACGTCACTGCACAGCCCGTTGCTGATCATGAGGGATTGTATTCATTTTATTATAACCGGCGGATTTTAATTCTGAGTCAAAGTCAAAGTGGTTTATTTATCATATGCATTGAATAACATACATCATCCTATGCAGAGAAATTCTTTTTGACATGGCTCGGCGATTCTATGCAGTGGGCTTAAAAACAAGAATTACAACAATATATGTTGGCATGTTGGCCATAAAAACAACACCCACTTGTGCCTTCTTGCTTAAATATATCATATTTTATATGGGCCCTTGTAATGGGGTAGACATTGTTTGGGGATATTTTGCTAATGTACAGAACACTCATCCATCATCCGTCTGCTGCCATGGTGATGTCTTCTGTAAGCATGTGTGTATCTATTCCCTATTGTGATTTGAGTTCCGGCCGATGCTACTCAGTTCCATGCTGTTCTATCATTTGCATTTGTGCACATATTCCCCATTGACACAAGTGTGTGCTTTAGTGTAACGTCTTAGTTTGCTTTCTTATTCCAATCAGTTTGTCCTTTTATGAAACATAACCTGTGTGTTCTGTCCACCATGTCTGTCTCCATGCGTCTCTCAACACTCAGCAGTTGGTGCAGAAGCAGAGTAGTTTTGACCAACAGCTGGACACTCTGACTGATCTGCTGTCTGAAATGGAGACCAGAGGACCATTCAACCCCAAGGTACAGACAGGACAGGAAGCTTTGAGTCTTCACTGTACAGTACATCCGTGAGAAGTACTCGAAAAAGCAAATGGTTTCAATAGAAACGCGTTGAGGCTGGTTGTTCGAGAGCAGAGAAGAGAGACATGAAACATGATGTAAGACAGTGAATTTAAAAGGAGAGGAAAACGCTGTACATATAGGAGCCTGTAGAGTGAAGACAGCAGAGTGAGTCACAGAGAGAAGAGACAGCAGGTCAGGAGACACGGTGGAGACAGGACAGCTGGCTGTCTGAGTCTCTGTTCTGCTTGAAAGCTCCAGAAGGAGAGAGCCGTTAGTTTCATCCGTGGTCCCCAGCCTGGGGATGTTGATTACAGCTATTATGTCAGTTGTTACAGGTCTTACAGAATAAAGTGGTCTGAAAATGTCAAAGGGATGCAGGATCTTCCCCATCAATGGAAGGGGCTTAGGAGGAAAACGCTTAGAAACCGTTTAATACACATGCACACAAAACACAAACACAAACATATCCAATTAGACTCGAATGCACTTGGAAAGTGTAGAAATCTTACACAACAAGAGTGATGCAGACAGATACACTGTGATGCACACCAGGGGAACAGTACAGATACAGTGATGCATATACAGAGAATGTAAACAGAAAGGCCCTGACAAGGCTCCATACAGTGCTCACTGTCACCAGGCCCAAGTTTGCTTCGAGTTGCCAGCCGTCTGGGGGATGACCATAAATGAGCAGGAGAACTGGATCAGAGAAGTGTTAGCACAAGCTTTAGATTGGTTTTGATGGACAATTTACTACCAATGAGCTCAAGTTCCCCTGCATTGGGGGTCGGGGCACCCTGATGTAGGAAGAACTGACATCCAACTAGTCTAATACATGTTGTGTGTGACTTTGTGGGGGATGTGACTTCTTCCTTAACCAGATAAAGGGATTGTTGCGGCCTGTCATCCCCTCAGAACAGTTTGCCTTTAAACATGTATGTCAATTGAATGGACATCAGGTGATCATGTGTCTTCAGAGCTCGTCTCACGGTTTGTCCTTGTCTTCCAGATGCCCAGTCAGTATTCAGCTCCCCCTCCAGCCCCCAAGCCAGCAGGCCCTCCTCCCACCACTCCCAAGCCCAACGTCTCCTTCCTCCCCCCTCCAGAGATGGGAGACAAGCCCCCTCCTGCACCCTGGGCCAAGGAGCTCAAACTCAGGGCGACAAACAGACAGATGAATGACAACTCTACATCTGCTGCTCCCGCCCCTGCCCCGCAGTCATTGGCCAAGGCCCCGGCTGTGGCCCCTAAAGCTTTTGGGGGGGTGAAACCAGGGACGACTGTGGCTCCTTTGGGTTTGAAGAACCAGAACCAAGCACCTGCTCCTAAACGTCCCCCCGCAGCCAGCTCCTTCCCCCCTGCCCCTGCGGCTCCCCCTGCCCCCCCAGCACACCCAGTGGCTCCCCCAGCTTTCAATCACCCGAAGCCCTCTTCCATTGGCTCTGAGGTGAGGGCGAACCCATGCCCTCCTGCGCCCGCGCCCCCCCCGCAGCCCAAGACAATGACATCACCCACATCTTCTTACAGCCAGCCAATGAAATCCGCCCCTTCATCAAAGGTAGGTACACCATTGGGAACGGTTGTTTGTATGCTGTATGTTACATTAGCTCTGTCTAACGTGTTTGTGTTCTGCACCCCCAGCCCTCTGCCCCTGGACCCGTGTCTGTCCCAGGGGGAGGTGTCCCTCTTTCCATGAGGGAGGTGGAGGAGCTGGAGAGAATGACCAACGCGTTCATCAAGGAAATGGACTCACATGCTCCAGTCATCACTTCACCACCTACAGGCACGGCACATTCAGTTCACCTACATTTTGTTGATTGGCAACACCCGAGAAAACGTTAAGGATGACACTTACTCGCACCAGGTGGCGGCGTGGCTCAGTGGTTAGGGAGTCAGACTTGTAATCAAAATGTTGTTAGGCACATGTGGTGCTGCCCTTGAGCAAGGCACTTTGCCCTAATTTGCTCCAGGGGATGTCTCAGTACTTCCTTTTTGTCACTCTGGAATCAAGTGTCTGCTAAGTCAGTGGTTCTCAAACCTCAACTCGGGGACCCCCAGCTTCTCCATGTATTTGAACTACCCCTGAGCCTAGCACACCTGATTCAACCTGTCAACTACTCAACTTGTTGTTTATTAGTGAATCTGACCTGATGGTTCAGGGCTACAGGATTGAGAACCACTGTGCTAAATGACTACAGTGTAAGATGTAACCATACCATGTGGTTAGCTAGTAACCAGTGAGTGATGACTGAACTAACTGAAAGGGTTAACAGCGCGGAAATTGTTTCAGTATGGCCCATATTTTATCAATTGTCTCCCACCGATGAAATCAGAGGATAGATAATAAAAAGGTTTCTGTCTCTTGGTGCATTCATTAGTTTGTTCAACTGTACCACAGCCTTTTTCTCTTTCCTAATGAAGTTGATTAGCTCATGCAGATATTTAACAAGTCCATTAAAACTTGTGCTTGCATCATCTTCTGCCGTAACTCAATGTGTAGTGGTACAACGATCTAAAGCAGTGATATTCAAAGGACCACATTTTTATATTGTACCCCCAACCCAGATCTATTAACAAAACCATTAAAATCTTTATCATAAACGTTGATTATAGACCTCCTTTCTCGCTCTCTTTTAATACTTATTCTCTCTGTCATTTCTGTCAGATATGTGTGGGAAGTGTGGGGGGGCCCTGTCCCGTTCCCAGCCTGCAGTGAAAGCCATGAACAAACTCTTCCACTCAGACTGCTTCTGCTGTATGAGCTGCCAGCGCCCTCTGCAGGGGATGCAGTTTTATGACAGAGACGGAGCCCCACAGTGTGACGACTGTTACACTGTGAGTCCACACACCATCATTCACATACTACACTACAGACAAGGATACTACACTACAGACAAGGATACTACACTACAGACAAGCGTACTACACTACAGACAAGCGTACTACACTACAGACAAGCGTACTACACTACAGACAAGCGTACTACACTACAGACAAGCGTACTACACTACAGACAAGCGTACTACACTACAGACAAGCGTACTACACTACAGACAAGCGTACTACACTACAGACAAGGGTACTACACTACAGACAAGCGTACTACACTACAGACAAGCGTACTACACTACAGATAAG
>JACXGM010000766.1:0-38967 GCA_016801145.1 Umbra pygmaea | reverse complement strand
ACAGGCATGCTCCACTGCAGACAGGCATGCTCCACTGCAGACAGGCATGCTCCACTGCAGACAGGCAATGAAATACTACACTGACAGAGAAGCACACATTCAGTCATTCACCATAACTCAAATATACAAGAAATATATTTCTGTGTACATTCATCGGTTTTGGAATATTGCCAGATTTGGGTTGGAATGAGCAAGGAAATCCATAATGGTCCCAGAAGGATGTCTGTTAGCTCAGGGACCTTGTTAACTTCCTATACTGCTGTGTCTCCTCAGAGTTCTCTGGCAGTGTGTTGTCGCTGTGGGGAGCGGATAACCGACCGCGTGCTCAAGGCCGTGGGCCAGTGTTTCCATGCCCACTGTTTCCGTTGCTCCACCTGTGCCTGCAGCCTGGAGGGTGCACCCTTCATCACTGATGATAACAATAACCCCTACTGTGTCCCAGATTACCACAGGTATGTTTTAGCTCCTCCCTACTGTGTCCCAGATTACCACAGGTATGTTTTAGCTCCTCCCTACTGTGTCCCAGATTACCACAGGTATGTTTTTGCTCCTCCCTACTGTGTCCCAGATTACCACAGGTATGTTTTAGCTCCTCCCTACTGTGTCCCAGATTACCACAGGTATGTATAAGATCCTCCCTACTGTGTCTCAGATTACCACAGGTATGTTTTAGCTCCTCCCTACTGTGTCTCAGATTACCACAGGTATGTTTAAGATCCTCCCTACTGTGTCCCAGATTACCACAGGTATGTTTTAGCTCCTCCCTACTGTGTCTCAGATTACCACAGGTATGTTTTAGCTCCTCCCTACTGTGTCTCAGATTACCACAGGTATGTTTTAGCTCCTCCACAGGTATGTCCTAGCCACCAGGCACTTTGATCCGGCTCGCGAGCAGTTGTTAAAATCACATCAAAGGTCAGTTGACGCTCGAGAGTGTCAAAGCGTCATATCTCCCAAGCTTTACAAGCTAGAAAGTAATGATACCATTGGAAACAGGGAGTTCTGCTGGAAAGAATGAAGGGTTCGTTTATGTGGGTTATTCAGAGCTGGAGATATTGAATCTGAAGTGTTGGTTACCTCTCACCGACTAACTTCTAAAAATGTTACAGACAGGAAGCAGGAAGTGAAAATTACTAAATATATTTTGCAATGAGGTAGGACATCACCCTGCACCACATTAAGTTATTTTGGGGGGGGGGGGCTGGCTGAGTTTCACATCTATCCTGCATGCAAATGTAGCCTAATGAACGAAGCTGTATGTTAACACAAATTGCTGGATTTCACAGGGCGTGTTTCATTGACAGCATCTGAGCTGTGCAAGTTGGAACCAAAAAGCTTGCAGAGCTAAATGAATGTCCCTACTAGGCTACCTTGTACCTTGCTTTTTAAACTTTTGGTTACCATGCTTTTTAATCAGTCTGTTGCACTGGTGTGTTGTCCTTTTTTCTCTTTTTTTCTCCCTCGGGTGCTTTTTAAAGTAAAATCTGGTTCTTATTAAAGAGACTGTGTACAATTTTCCCAATTTTATCTCAATGTGCTAAACACTGTTCTTTCTTTAGTAAATCAGGATTAAATAACAATAATTATGTTAAATAAACCTTTCTTTAAAATTAATTACTTTGCCTGGTTCCATTAATATTTATGTCTATTTTCCAGTGCACAACAGTTACAAGACACCGACTGGCTGGCTAAACTGTTTTAAAATGCTTCCCTACCTTTGAAAATTTATCAAATACACTTACTATTTGTTGTAGAATTTAAATTGTTTTTTTACAGTGCTTTATGTTAAAGTCAAAGTCAAAGTTGTTTATTTATCATATGCATCGAATAACATCACATCATCCTATGCAGAGAAATTCTTTTGACATGGCTCGACACATCAATGCAGTGGGCTTAAAAAAAGATTTCAACAATATAAAGAATTTGTAAAACAATAATGACAATAGTGATAATAATAATATGCTATGTACTGAGCAATGATCTGGAAAATGTCCAACACTAGAAGTAATAAATATTATAGATTTGGCATGGAAAATTGCAAATATGTAACTTTTATGCATTAAAAAAACAAAATCACTATACCTATGTTATATATATTTTTTTAGTTGTGTACTTAAATTATCCCAAATGTTTCCATTAACTTTTAAACCCAAAGAAATTTGAAATTTTGAAGACACGGGTCGTTTCGTTTTGTCACACGTCAATGACGTCATTTAAGCTTTGACTCCTCTAGTTGTTCTAATTTCCGGGGAACCACCAGATGGCATTACATAAAGTTAATAACCGTAACTAAACATAACGTGAATAAAGATCTAATATATTTAACAACACACAGCCCCGGCGTTAGCTATAGGCAAGAACGGTTCGCCTGGCAACACTACAGTATATTTTGCCGGCAACACAAACTCTGATTTTCCATTTCAAAATAATAGCACTTGTAACACATGTTCATGTGTTGCTAAAATTAGTCTGTTGTTGGATAAAACAGACTCTATTGAATGTTTTTCAAATGTAATTGTGTTTTCACGAGACACTGACAATATATTCAATCAAATTGTGTGTACAACATATTTGTTTCTGTTAATTAAAAACATGTTAAATTACTATTTCTTTGCCATCACATGCTCTTATTGTTTCTTTAAACAATGCTAATGTATTCGGTTACACTTCACTAGCTTTATAAAGAATTAACAATGATTATTGCAATTAATTAAAACAAGTGCTATTGTTTTGAAAAAACAAAAATCAGAGTTTGCGCTGCTGGCATAATAGTGTTTTTGTTTTGATTGAGAGACCCCTATTGGCCAAATCAACATATTGTACCGTTAAGTAACACTTCTGCTGTCATACAGTAGCTATGTCATAATGCCTATTTTATTCCTCTCATCATGTAAATTTTTTTCTCTCAAACATTTGCACTTTTTTCACATTTGGTTGTGAGTTTAGGTTGGTGTGTGTGTCTGTGTGTGTCTGTGTGTGTCTGTGTGTGTCTGTGTGTGTGTGTGTCTGTGTGTGTGGGGCGGCGGGGGGGTTACATTTCCTATATCCTATTTTTTCACGCATAGCTATATTATGCGGCCCGTCACTTGGTTTCAGCAACTCAATGTGGCCCTAAAGCAAAAAATATTTCACACCCATGTCCTAGATACTCCATACTGTCCCTGATTACCACATATCTAGCTCAGAGACTGGCTTGTTGTGTAGTACAGAGCTCTAATGTCCTCTCCTTCTGGCTGCAGGCGTTTCTCCCCTCTGTGTGTGAGCTGTAATGAGCCCATAGTCCCTGACCCCGGCAGTGAAGAGACTGTGAGGGTCGTGGCCCTCGAAAAGAACTTCCACCTCAAGTGCTACCGCTGTGAGGTAATTAAGTATGGATATCTTACAAATACAATAAGCGCTAATGCTGTGAGGTAATTTAGTATGGATATCTTACAAATACAATAAGCGCTAATGCTGTTAGGTAATTTATTATGGATATCTTACAAATACAGTAAGTGCTACCGCTGTGAGGTAATTTAGTATTGATATCTTACAAATACAATAAGTGCTACCGCTGTGAGGTAATTTAGTATTGATATCTTACAAATACAATAAGTGCTACCGCTGTGAGGTAATTCAGTATGGATATCTTACAAATACAATAAGTGCTACCGCTGTGAGGTAATTTAGTATGGATATCTTACAAATACAGTAAGTGCTACCGCTGTGAGGTAATTTATTATGGATGTCTTACAAATACAATAATGTAAACACACTATCAACTACAATTGTGCTCATAAGTTTGCATACCCTGGCAGAAATTGTGAAATTTCATAATTGATTTTGACAATATGACTGATCATGCAGAAAATCTGACTGTTATGTAAGGTTAGTGATCATATGAAACCATTACTTATCAAATAGTTGTTTGGCTCCTTTCTAAACCATACTGAGAACAGAAATCACCCAAATGGCCATGACCAAGAGTTTACATGCCCTTAAATGTTTGGCCTTGTTACAGACACACAAGGTGACACACAGGTTAAAATGGCAATTAAAGCTTAATTTCCTACACCTGTGGCATTTTAAATTGCAATTAGTGTCTGTGTATAAATAGTCAGAGATTTTAGCTCTCACCTGGATGCGCTGAGCAGGCTAGATACTGAGCCATGGGGAACAGAAAAGAACTGTCAAAAGACATGCATAACAAGGTACTGAAACTGCATAAAGTTGGAAAATGGATATAAAAAGATGTTCAAAGCCTTGCAAAATGCCAGTCAGTACTGTTCAATCACTTATTAAGAAGTGGAAGATTGTGGGATCTCTTGATACCAAGCCATGGTCAGGTAGACCAAGAAAGATGTCAAACAAAACTGCTAGAAGAATTGTTCGGGATACAAAGAAAAACCCACAAGTAACCTCGGGAGACATACAGGCTCCTCTGGAAAAAGACTGTGTAGCACAAAATGACACTTCTTGAACAATAATTAGCTGCATGATTGAGTTGCCAGAAAGAAGCGTGTGCAACAAAAAAGCCTGGTTACCATATGCCCAACAACACCTTGACATGCCTCACAGCTTCTGGCACACATTAATTTGGAGTGACGAGACCAAAATAGAGCTTTCTAGTCAAAAACATAAGCCCTATGTTTGGAGAGGGATCAGCAAGGCCTATAGTGAAAGGAATTTCATCCCCAATGGTGATAGCTGATGTTTTGGGGGTGTGAGCACTAAAGGCATGGGGAACCTTGTGAAAATTGATGGCAAGATTAATGCATGCAGCATGTTATTGGACAATACTGGCAAACACTTCATTCTTCTGCAAAAAAGCTGCGCATGGGACGCTCTTGGACATTCCAGCACGACAATGACCCTAAGCACAAGGCCAAGTTGACCCTCCAGTGCTTACAGCTGAAAAAAGTAAAAGTTCTGGAGTGGCCATCACAGTCTCCTGGGGGTTTATTTGCGACATGTGAAATAAATAAATAAATATACGGAAAATTTGGGCCAACACCAGAAATGATTGGAAGTTACATAGTGCAGCTTTAATATCATCGAGCCACTCTGAGGAGATCTTAAATGTGCAGTTCATGCAAGATGACTGAAGACTTTGCATGGCCTGGTCGCATTTTGCCAAAACGAATGGGCAGCTATACCACCTGCAAGAATCCAGGGCCTCATAGACAACTGTCACAGACAACTGTATACAGTCATTGACGCTAAGAGGGGGGGGAAATACATCGTATTGAGATCTAAGGGTATGCAGACTCTTGAATAGGGGTCATATAATTTCTTTGTTGCCATGTTTTCTATTATGATTGTGCCATTCTGTTATGACCTACAGTTTAATATGACTCCTGTGACAAATGAATAAACATTTGTTTTCTTTAAAAATTGTACATCTATTACAAATTCTCCAGAGATAAGCAACATTTTCAGCACAATTGTATAAAGAACGCATCAGAAAGACACTTTGAATTATGTGCTTTGAAAATAAACTAAAATTGCATTATGGTAACTGATTTTGGAATTAATGGTTTGTCAGTGACATTCTGTACATCATGACATCTCCATATCTCTTCCTGGTTGCAGGATTGTACCCGCCCCCTCTCCATAGAGGCTGATGCAGATGGCTGTTATCCATTGGATGGCAGGATCCTGTGCATGAAATGTCACACCCAGAGGGCCAAGGCCATGCATTGATTGGTGGACACCTCAGTCATTCATTTCAATCTATGAACCAAAATCCAAGGCACAGGATCTGTTCAGCTTTTGCCATTTTGTCTTTTCAAAAGGGCTGTGAGTTTGTGCGTGTGCGTGCGTGTGCGTATGTTAGTGAGAATGAGCTTATCCCCTCTCGGCTCCATCTTCTTTCCGTCTCTGGGTTCAGAGGTAATGTACTGCATTGAGAGACCCCCCCTTCATTCCTGCTTCTTTCCTCTTCTCCCCCCCCCCCTGTACTGTATGTCAATGCCACATTGTTGTCATGGCAATGGCTTTGTTTACGCTAAATCTCACAGCATGACTTGCACAAGCAGCGCTTCAGTCATGGGCTGTGTGACACAACAGCCGGTTAAGTTTCCTGGTCCCCTCACCGATAGGACAATGTTTGATTAGGGCTTCCTTTGAAGCATTCAGCTTCCTATCGGCATAGACCTTGATGTTTCAGTGTTCGGGAGTGAATTTGCCAGTAAGTGAATCAGTCCCCCTGTAATAAATATGGTTAGTGTGGGGAAGGCAAATCTACCCTAGAGCCATACAGTATGTACTGGCATTTTCCTCCGGATATATATGTGGTAACCTGATCCCAGTGCACCAGGAGTTTACGGTGGACCAAATTATGTTCCCATGTACCTCCTATAGAGCGGAGCTTGTGTGGGCCCGTGGCACCTGAAGCACTTTCGGAGCTGTAGTGCCTGCAAGCATACAAGATGCTTATTTGCCTTTAGAGTGCTTTCTATAGAACAACACATCCCATCGGCCATGATGGTAGCAGAACATATCAAATTAGTTTTTCTAGGGCTAAAAACTAAGTGCAAAAAATCAATCTAGATATTGAATGTTGCTCTTGTGTATTGTTATTGTTATGTGTTGCTCTGTAGGCATGCAACATCTCCATGACAGACAGTTGCCCTTGCCATAAGGGTAAAATTAGTTTCAAGGTATTTCTATGTGAACTAATTATTGTTACTTTCATTACAATACACATTAGAGCACAGTAGCACACTACTAAGAACAAATATGTAAAACATTTGCAAGCACTGATTCCATTCCTATGATTTTTTCAAGTTACAGTAAGTAGTTAGTAATGTAGTTTATTGAGGACAGCCCAGTTTGCACCCAAAGCAGAAGTGGCTCTTCACCACCGATCTAGAATCAGATAATACCCGTAATACCATCCCGATCTTAATTTAAAGGGAATGGAAAATAACCTGAGACTACTTAGGTTTAGGTCACTACTTTAGGACGTTGCACAACTACCTTATAGTGATTAGAATTAATGACATCATACCTGTCCTATCATTAAATATCTGAGCACGTATGTGTTTGCTGACATTGCTAATTACAAATATTGTAACTAAAAATATGCATTCAGAAATGCTAAGTGTTTTGGGCATTTGCAGCTGTGAATATCATAAAACTGAATTAGTATTATAAACTTGTACCAGGCCTGGTGGCAGTATTAAAGACTGAAAGCCAATATTCACAGTCGGTTGTCTGGCAGCAAAGGATACTGCAGTCATTGACAGTAGCTGCAACTTCGAGCTACAGTTGAAAGTGTTGCTAAACCATCTCGACATGTTTCGCATCCATAGTGGTCACTCATGCATCGTAGTTTAAATTCACTGCTTATTGGGCGCAATTCACCTTTTTGTGTGCTTTACAAATTCAGTTCTTTGCTTATATTACAATTAATACATCTGTGTTTATTATTCATAGTGTATGTTTATCTGTTATTTACTCTGCTTCTAATCTCACTTCGCTTTGGATTGAATTGAGTACATTTTATCTGATATTTATGTTAATTTGTTAAGGTTTCCTTTGCACCGTAGTATTCCCTCACATCTTTTCTAACTGGTGCGGTCCCTAAAAGTCATCCCTACACCTGTCTGGTATATCAGCAAACACAACATTCAAAATCATACGGCCCGTTACAAATCTTTGTGCATGTTAACTGTGGTGTTATTATGATAAAAATTCTCACAATTGCTGTATTATTTTATTTGCACAAATCATTTTACATATGACCTTAAAATTTTGTGACCGTGCTGTTATCACCGTGTGACCATGTGTACTGAAACTTTCCAAAAACCACTTGGTTCCAATACCTTTATTTAATGATATTTGCCTTGTTTTTTCCATATTAAAATTCCTTTTATATTTGTGTGAATGTGTAAATGTTTACGGTTCTATACATGCCAACCAGTACATTAAATTCTTTCTCCTTTCATTATACTGTACTTACAATAAAACTGCTACATGCCTAAAACATATTTGGTTATGTCATTGCAATATTTGTGTCTCCGACTCTTCCTTTCCTTACTCGATGACGTGCTAAAATGCTCAATGACCTCCAGCACCTCTCTCTATCAGTTCACACCAGCCCCTCCACTACACTGATAGCAACATAGACTGACGGGTTTGCGTGTGTGTGCCTAGGTTTTTATTTTCATTTATTTAAACTGAAAGAATCAACTGAAACCAGTGACTCCTAGAGCTCAGACCTGTATTGTGACAAATATACATACAGATGAATAAAATACAACTATTAAAAGAAACAATTAACAATAAAAAATAATTTACCAGAGATTTAAACTGTCTGCATGACACCAGTTCACTAAGCTTAAGGTCACTAAATAGCAATGCATGACTAGTTGAAATATTCAACAGCATTTTTTCCCAGTTCTGAGTAAGCCCTTGGTATTTTTAATATAATCCAGTCTTGAGAATGTTTGGTATCTGCAATTTCTGATAATTTTTGTTAGTCTGGAATGTTTTGTGTGATAGCCCTAAATACAAACATCGAAGAGTCCCATCCAACTGTAGTATATAAAAGACAATGAGGGTGAAAACGTCCACGTTTGATAAAATGTGATAATGAATGATAACTGCATCCAATAATTTCAGTACAGACTCTGAGGCATGCATATATAGCATATCACCAGAGTCTAGTAAAATAAACCAATTTTAATCATAATCTTGTGAACTAATTAATGAATTTGTGTTTTAAAAGCCAGATTATCATCTGACCTAATACCAAGGTATTTGTAAGAAAGAACCATTTAGAGTAGATATTTTGGGGACTTCCAAAAGAAGGTTCTGAGATCTAGAAAATAGCATATAATTTTATTTGCATTTAGTACCAATCTGAGATCCATAAGTAAGTATCGTAGTATTTGAATAGCAGACTGTAAGTCTGCAAAAGCTCATGCAGGAGAGGTAGCCGTAGTGTATAATAATGTCATCAGCATTAGAAGAAAAGTACAATGGCTCAGTAATACTGTACATGTCATTTATACACTCACTGGCTACTGCTCGTTAATGCTAATATCTCATCAACCAAATAATGTGGCAGTCAATGCATTTAGGCATGTAGACATGGTCGAAATGATTTGCTGAAGTTCAAACCAAGCATCAGAAGGTAATTTAAGTGACTTTGAACGTGGCATTGTTGTTGGTGCTGGACATGCTGGTTCGAGTATTTCAGAAAGTGCTGATCTACTGGGATTTTCCGGCACAACCATTTCTAGGGGTTACAGAGAATGGTCCAAAAAAATACAATTTCCAGTGAGTGGCTATTCTCTGGGTGAAAATGGCTTGTTTACGGTCAGAGGAGAATGGCCAGACTGTTTTTTCATATTTTTTTGACCTACTCATGTCAATGCTGAAAATGAGAACTTGTCATTCAACTTACCTGGTTGAATAAATTATGAATATGTAAATTATTCTTAAAATAACATCAAAATATTTAAAATGTATACAAAATAATTAGGCTTGTTTAGATTTGTCATTTTTGCAGTTTATGGGCCAACCAAAATTGGACAATTGAAGGTTGGAAAAACATTGCCTGGTCTCGATTTCTGCTGCAACATTCAGATTGTAGTGTTGAAATTTGATCCACCCTGCCTTGTATCAACGGTTAAGGCTGGTGGTGGTGGTGTAATTGTGTGGGGGTATTTTCTGGGCACGCTTTGGGCCTTGCACATTCCACAGTATTGCTGCTGACTATGTCCATCCCTTTTGTGACCACAGTGTACCCATCCTCTAATGGCTACTTCTCAAAGTGGTTTCTTGAACATGACAATGAGTTCACTGAACAGTCAGCAGATCTCAATACAATCAAGAACCTTTGGGATGTAGTGGAAGATTCACATCATGGATGTGCAGCCGATGACTCTGCAGCAACTGTGTGAAGCAATAATGTCAATATGGACCAAAAGCTCTGAGGAATGTTTCCAGCACCTTGTTGAATCTATTCCACGAAGAATTAAGGCAGTTCTAAAGGTAACCCGGTACTAGCCAGGTGTACCTAATGAAGTGCCCAGTGAATGTATAAACTGTTTTTGTTTGAATGGTGTTTGAGTCACCTCAGTGTGCCCTGTTGTGGTGTCGGAGGAGTATCCACTACACGTCCAACCCCCAGCATGTGCACGTGAGAGTGTCACTGTATCCGTAAGCGCCAGCTGATCATGTAGGAGAGCGATAGCGAGAGTGAAGAGAACTCTTTATCAGAATGTCAGAGGAGGAGAAAAGTGAGTGATGACAGAAGATAGAGCCGAGATGACAGCTAGCTGACGGAGAGAGAGAGGTCTGGAGACTATGTGTGAAGGAGAAAAACATCAGTGCACACAACAAGCTTCGCCTTGAAACAGACAGGAGACACAGTATGGCAAAAAGCCCTGAAGAGCCTAAGGTAAGACCTGCAGAGGGACCTTTAATCATCTAATGCTGATCCTACGTGATATGACATCGATGTGCTGGCCTGCCACAGGCTCAGTTCATCTACTTCTGGTTTTTCTGGGGGGTTCTTGAGGAAAGATATTGGTACAAGCGCTACATTTCCAAAGTAATACATTGCATTTCAAGTTGTATAGAGAAGTATTTTTCTGTTTTAATAGTCTGTACGTATGTAGAGGCCATAGTAAATTGTAATAATAACAGGACTAATGTGTAACTCAATAGCATTTGTGTTTTGTTTAGATTGACTGTGAGCTACAGCCCCAGTCTAATTTCCTTCCTGAGCCCCAGCTTCTGCCTGAGCCCCAGAACCAGCCTCTGCCTGAGCCCCAGAACCAGCCTCTCCCTGAGCCCCAGAACCATCCTCTGCCTGAGCCCCAGCTCCAGTCTCAGCCCAACACCCACCCTGAGACGCAGACCCTGTCAGAAGAGCAGCTGAAGCCCTGTGTGTGGAAGCATCACCATAGATTCCTTCTCCTGTTGCTGGGCTCCTCATTCTGTCTCTCTATACTGGCTCTGGCCTATTTCTTCCTTCAGCACATCATAAGACAAAGTTCCCCAGCAGCCTTTCCTCCATGTACCACCCCTGCCTGCCAGAGGGCTGCTACTCGTCTAGCCACCTCCGTTGACCCCTTCGCTCGGCCCTGTGACTACTTCTTGTATACCTGTGGATCTAAGGATGCAGCGTCTCCCCTAAACCCATCAGGCAATGACCGCAGTTCAGCATGGGTGGAGAGAGAGCGTGGAGAGGACAGACGGACAGTCAGAAGAGAAGATGCTTCAGTGGACAGAATGCCAGGCAGAGTAGATGCACTACTCCAGAAGCTGAGGGAGATACTGGGTGAGAATCTAGAAATGTTGACTCTGCAAATTTTGCACCTGTTCTTTAGAATAACCGTGCAAATAGACCTGTGGTCTAGGGTTGTCCAGAAGTCCAATCTGCTGCCTCCGGTGCAGATGTACTGCTACATCATGGGCTAGAATCCTGTCCCACTTCACTCAAAGCAAAAAATATATCTCAAGATTGTGTCTCAACCTTTGGTTCAAAGCTTTAAACCATTATTTTTATATATATACAGTGGGGCAGAAAAGTATTTAGTCAGCCTGAGCTCCAGAACCAGAACCACCAATTGTGCAAGTTCTCCCACTTAAAACGATGAGAAAGGCCTGCAATTTTCATCATAAGTACACTTCAACTATGAGTGACAAAATGAGAAAAAAAATCCAGAAAATCACATAGCAGGATTTTTTATGAATTTATTGGTAAATTATGGGGAAAAAAAGTATTTGGTCAATAACAAACAAGCAAGATTTCTGGCTCTCACAGACCTGTAACATCTTCTTTTAGAGGCACCTCTGTCCTCCACTCATTACCTGTATTAATGGCACCTGTTTGAACTTGTTATCAGTATAAAAGACACCTGTCCACAACTTCAAACAGTCACACTACAAACTCCATTAGGGCCAAGACCAAAGAGATGTCAAAGTACACCAGAAACAAAATTGTAGACCTGCACCAGGCTGGGAAGACTGAATCTGCATTAGGTAAGCAGCTTGGTGTGAAGAAATCCACTGTGGAAGCAATTATAAGAAAATGGAAGACATAAAAGACCATTGATAATTTCCCTCTACCCGGGGCTCCACACAAGATCTCACCCTGTGGGGTCAAAATTATCACAAGGTGAGCAAAAATCCCAGAATCACACCCAGTGAATGACCTGCAGACACCTGGGACCAAAGTAACAAAGGCTACCATCAGTAACACACTACGCCGCCAGGGACTCAAATCCTGCAGTGCCAGACGTGTCCTCCTGCTGAAGCTAGTACATGTCCAGGCCCGTCTGAGGTTTGCTAGAGAGCATTTGGATGATCCAGAAGAGGATTAAAAGAATGTCATATGGTCAGATGAAACCAAAATAGAACTTTTTGGTAAAAACTCAACTCGTTATGTTTGGAGGAGAAAGAATGCTGAGTTGCATCCAGAGAACACCATACCAACTGTGAAGCATGGGGGTGTAAACATCATGCTTTGGGCCTGTTTTTATGCAAAGGGACCAGGATGACTGATCTGTGTAAAGGAAAGAATGAATGGGGACATGTATCGTGAGATTTTAATTGAAAACCTCCTTCCATCAGCAAGGGCATTGAAGATGAAACGTTGCTGGGTCTTTCAGCATGACAATGATCCCAAACACACCGCCCGGGCAACAAAGTAGTGGCTTCGTAAGAAGCATTTCAAGGTCCTGGAGTGGCCTAGCCAGTCACCAGATCTCAACCCCATAGAAATTCTTTGGAGGGAGTTGAAAGTCTGTGTTGACCAGCAACCGCCCCAAAACATCACTGCTCTAGAGGAGATCTGCATGGAGGAATGGGCCAAAATACCAGCAACAGTGTGTGAACTTTGTGAAGACTTACAGAAAACGTTTGATCTCTGTCATTGCCCAGAAAGGGTATATAACAAAGTATTGAGATTAACTTTTGTTATTGACCAAATACTTATTTTCCACCATTATTTACCAATAAATTCATACAACAAATCCTACAATTTGATTTTCTGGATTTCTTTTCTCATTTTGTCTCTCATAGTTGAAGTGTACCTATGATGAAAATTACAGGCCTTTCTCATCTTTTTAAGTGGGAGAACTTGCACATTTGGTGGCTGACTAAATGCTTTTTTGCCCCACTGTATATATATATATATATAAATATTGAAATAAATGAAGCTTTTTCCTTGCTCTATCAGAGTCTGAGGACAGTTCCAGCCCCAGTGACTCAGCGAAGCAGAAGGCTCGTAGGTTCTATCGCTCCTGCATGGACACTGAGTCCACAGAGGCCGCCGGCCCAGAACCCTTCCTCCTGCTACTCCGCCAGGTAAGATCAATGAAATATGATGATGAAGATGATGAAGGTGATCATATTGAATTAAGGTTGATCTGCTATCTTTCTTTCTGCCTCTGTAGCTGGGTGGCTGGGCTGTATCAGGCCAGTGGAACAAAACAGATTTCAACTCCACTCTGTCTCTATTGATGAGAGAATATGCCACCTTTCCATTCTTCAATGTTTATGTGGGCAAGGATCCTAATGATACGGATGGAGACAAGAGATACATACAGGTCAGTTCATTTAGGGGTCTGGACAGGGAAGTTCTTAAAAGGAGGCTTCAACCACATTACAAAATGACATGCTTTCCTTATCCTATAAACAGTGAATGGAAATAGTTTGATATCTATCCATACTTTGGTTTTGTTTTCCTTGCACTCTATCCACATGCTAACGTTTCAGTGACACAATTTTCATCGTTTTGACTGTATGCCACTACACTGAATTTGAATGGAAACATTCAAGATGTGCTTTATGCTTCAAGTTTAGACTTTCAACACTAATTTCCCATTTTTTCTGAATGAATTACAGCCATTTTTATAAATAGCCTCCCAATTTTAGGGACTCAAAGGTAATTGGACATGTACGCATAATTATGAATTAAATTGTGAGTTTTAATATTTTATTGCAAATCCTTTGTACTCATGGACTGCCTGAAGTCTGGAACAAACAGACATTTCCAGATGCTGGGATTTTACCTGATGATGCTCTGCCAGGCCTTTACCACAGCGGTCTTCAGTTCTTGCTTGTTCTTGGGATGTTTTGCCTTCAGTTCTGCCTTCAGCAAGTGAAATGCATGTTCAATTGGATTCAGGCTAGGTCATTGAATTTGCCATTGCAGAGCATTCCACTTCATTGCCTTTAAAATGTCTTTGTTGCTTCATAGTATGCATCAGGTCATTGTCCATCTGCACTGTGAAATATCGTTCAATATGATTTACAGCATTTGGCTGAATCTGAGCAGGTAATATAGCCTTAAACACTTACACCTATTGCTTTTGTCAGCATTCACCTTAATAACTACATGGGAACCAGTTGCATTGGCAGCAACACATGCTCATGCCATAACGCTGCCTCTACCATGTTTCACATATGAGGTGGTATGCTTTGGATAATGAGCAGTTCCCTCTCTTCTCCATATTCGTCTCTTACCATCATTCTGAGACAAATTGATCTTTGTCTCATCTTTCCATAGGATTTTGTTCCAGAATAGTACAAGTTTTTTAGGTGTTTTTAGGCAAACTCTAATCTGGTCTTCCTGATTTTGAGACTAACCAATGGTGTGTATTTTGTGGAAAACCCTTTGTATTTACTCTGGTGAAGTCTTCTCTTGATTGTTGACTTTGACACAAATATGCCTACCTAACTTCTTGATGGTGTTCTTGCAAATTGTAACAATCACCTTATCCTCCAGCATGTCTTATGAGACATCATCTCCCCATGCATGTTATATACAGTCGTATGCAAAGGTTTAACTTTGTGACTGATTCCTCTACATCAGGGGTATTCAACTCTAACCCTATGGGGTCTGGAGCCTAAAAATTAATTGGACTCACCTGGTGTCTAAATAAGTCCCAGATTAGAGGGTTGCAGTGAAAAAGTAAAGTGGATCTGGCTTCGAGGTCCAGAGTTGAGTATGAGGGCTCTACATTATTCTCAAATATCTGCTGATATTGAGTGTAATCCATGCAACCCTCAACTTTACCAAGTACTGTCCCAGTACTGGCACAGACCACACAGCCCCACATCATTATGGAACCTCCACCAAATTTTACTGTGGGCAGTAAGTGTTTGTCTTGGAATGCTGTGTTCTTTTGCCACCATGCATAACGCCCCTTGTAATAACTTAATCTTTGATTCGTCAGTCCACAGCACCTTCTTCCAAAATGACACTGGCTTGTCCAAATGAGCTTTGCATACCTCAAGCGACTCTGTTTGTGGCGTGTGTGCAGAAAAGGCTTCTTCCGCATCACTCTCCCGTACAGCTTCTCCTTGTTCAAAGTGCGCTGAATTGTTGAACAATGCACAAGATGATGTTGTAGGTATTTGAAGGTGGTCTGTGGGTTGTTTTTGACCATTCTCACAATCTTTTGCCTTTGCCTCTCCGATAATTGACTTAACAAGAACTGTGCCTGTGGTCTTCCATTTCCTCACTATGTTCCTCACAGTAGAAACTGACCGCTTAAATCTCTGTGAAAGCTTTTTTAGCCTTCCCCTAAACCATAATGTTGAACAATCTTTGTTTTTAGGTCATTTGAGAGTTGTTTTGAGGCCCCCATGTTGCCACTCTTCAGGAGAAGAGGAGAGTCAAAGAGAACAACAACTTTCAATTGGCCACCTTAAATACCTTTTCTCATGATTGGATGCACCTGTCTATGAAGTTCATTTCACAACCAAAATGTTTTTTGTCCTTCAGTTTTTTGATAGATCAAAATGAAAATGCTGATCCAAACACCCAATTATTTATAAATGAAAATCATGGAAATTGTCAGGGGTGCCTAAACTTTTGCATACAACTGTATATATATATCCTAAATTTAAGTGTGAAACTAACAATTTATTCCCTCCCAGCACCTAGCATTGTCCCTTGTCTCCTTATACAGTTCATGGCCTCAGACCAACCGGCCCAAAGCTTCATTTGACGTCCTCTTATTTCTTTCTCTTGTTGATGTTGGCTTTCTTCCGTCTTCTTCTGGTACTGTGCTTCTTGTGAAAAGGTTTCTTCTCCTCCTGCAACACTACAGTCTGTGATGGACCTCATAACAAAAAGACCCCAGGACTTGAGTTGTGGTGGAATCATCCACCCAAACCGTGCTGCAGGGAAGATCAATTCTCAGGGTCTCGCTTCATCAGTGATGAATGACAATTGGTTTTCCATGCATTTGAGAGAAGATGTCACACACAAGATGCGTTCTGGAACAGAAGAGAGAATTTTTAAGTTCATAGTCAACTTACATGTTCACTATTTGCAATTGTTATCAAAATGGTGTTATTACTCCTGAATTCTAACATATTGTCATAAAATCAATGTCCAGTGTCAAATGCATGTTACCTGACTCCCCTCTGTCTCATATTGGTTGCTCATGGTCTGTCGTTGAATGTTTATTACTGTGGCTGGTAGTTTGTGTCCCAATCCCTCGTATGGTGAAGTCACTTCCAAGCTCTCCATGATGAGTCCTTCCCTTCATGTGTACAGTTCAGCTCCCTCTGGAATGGGTGGCTGGAAACAGGTCAGCCTGTGATGCTTCTTCACCTTGTCATCTGCTAGACCATCCAGTTGATCTTAACCTTGAACAGTTTTTTGTGGTTCAGGACTAGCTTGTCATTCTAGCCAGTCCCAAAACACTCCTTCCTTATGTATCTCAGTGTTGCTGGATCCAGGCTCTACTTTAAAAAAAAAATCAAAACAAAGGCTTGCACAGACTAGTTAAAAAAATTTCTTCAGATGGTGCAAGAATGAAATTGAAAAAACTAAAATGAACATGAAACCAGAAAGGAACTGTTACATTTAATGTCCAACTCAGAGAATGTCAGTGTTTCTAAATGGGAAAGACACAGAATTTAATAAAATAAAATAAAACATTTCTAACAGTATCATTCAACCAATTGGTTCTAAGATTAATGTTGCCCGTAAAACAACCCACATGTTCCTATGCCCTTGTTCCTGGCTCTGGAAGGCTGTGGAATAGCAGCAAAAATCACGGTTAACACTACAAAAGTTAAAAAAACATGTAACATATTGTTAATATAAAAATAAACTGCCCCACTCTTATCAAAACGTGTCTTGTAGCCCAATAATTTGATAAAAAATAAAGTAATCCAAATAAATGTTAAGGGAGACAGCAGAGTGTTCTAAAAATCAAACTTTCAATTGCCAATAAGCAAACATTCACTGCAAAACAAACAAAAACAATACGCCGGAGATTAATATAATATCTACACCACCTACCAAAGAATAGAAGAAATACAGAACCTATTATCACTAATCACTTTTATCACTGAACTCACAAAATAGTCTGCTGTCATTCACTCTGAAGAGCAAAACTATTTCAATGAAGCAGGAAAGGCCCTTCTACTGTATTTACTCCTTATGTTATTTTAAAACACTAAATGTGTCCATGATGGAAGAACTGCTACAAAAAGTTCAATACCTTATCGATCTATTTAAACGTGTTCTTCCTAAGGCAAAAACGGAATAATAAGAGGCTGTGAATACTGGTTTCCATAGTTTCCATCGCAACCTTATTTCTCCCCTCCTTAAAGTATTACCCCCCATTCTTCTTTTTTTTTAAGTGGTCTACATGTTACAGTGAATGACACTTAAAACCTGACCTCTATCAGGTTCAATCGTTTGCACTGTTCCTGATAAGATATTGATCAGTTCTCTTATCTTGAAGGCTCTCAATCTAATTTCATTAATCTTATACATGTTGAAATGCAATAAGTCCATGTATCCTCAGATAATATTACCAAATTCCACAAGTCCCCATCTCCCATTTTTATAAAAAACTGTTAATGTGTACTATTTCCTGATAATGCTAGTCACCTAATCGTAGACGACATATGTATCTCCAAATTCCCAGATTTTATTAAAACTAATCACACAATCATTTTTTTTAATTGAGTAAGGCATTCAAATGGACTCACATCCCAAATCATTCCATAGCACTAGTCATCTTCCATCAACCTTATCTGTCTTTTAATTTCTTCTTCTCGCTCCCTTCCACAGACCTTCATCCTTTTTTCCGTCTCCTTCCTTCTCTAAAATATCCCACTCTTCCTCACCTCTTTCTCCCTTTTCTGACTTTTCTCTTTAACAACTTACCTTATCCTTTATATCCTCCTTTCCTCCTCTACTTGCATGAATTCCATATACCTTTCCTCTCTTAAATGCATCCTCTAATTTTATATTTACATTTTAGTCATTTAGCAGATCTTATCCAGAGCAATTTACAGTGAATACAGGGACATCTCCCTGGCGCAACTCCAAATGAATTGCCTTGCTCAAGGGCACAATGACATCTGGCACATTCGGTATTCAAACCTGCAACCTTCCAACTACAAGTCTGAATCCCTGACCACTAAGCCATTTGACCCCCTCACTATTCCTTCACTCTGCGTGATAATAATTTACGACCATCTTGACATTTTCTGGGACAGTTGCCAGTAGCTCTACTCCCTTTCTCTCTTTTTTTTGGCATACCTCTCCTGTCTAAGTGGAACCTAATAAGCAGACACTTGATTTATTCACACACAGCACTGGGGCAAGATAGATATTAATTGTGAGACAGAGATAATTTCCCAAATATATTAATTCGTTTGCTGGAATACTGTTTTCTATCCTGTAAATACCTGTCATCCAATCAATTCTCTGTTGCTCTTTCTTTCCTCAGATGTTCCTCTAGTTCACGTCTCTCTCCTGTGTGATGGGTCTGCTCCTGCCTTCATTAACGTTTCTGGGCGTACAGCCAATAATAATACTGTCTATTTTTCTTATCAGACTGCCTCCCCTGGAACATCAGCTGACCTGTCAACTGAGCGGACAGAGTTTTGATTTATTCACACACCTGTAAAAAAAACAGTTGCATACAATAGCTTGTACAGGCACACTTATTCAAAACAATATTTTACGCAATTTCTACTTCAGCCAAACCTTATAGATTGTAGTGTTACATACCCTAGCACAAACATTAACTGTACAATTTTGTTACGAACAATCTAATGTGAAGATCTTCTCTCCAGGTCTGAAGTGAAATTACTTTACAATCTAGGGGCTTTGAAA
This sequence comes from Umbra pygmaea, assembly GCA_016801145.1. Lineage (NCBI taxonomy): Eukaryota > Metazoa > Chordata > Actinopteri > Esociformes > Umbridae > Umbra > Umbra pygmaea. The sequence goes on along the minus strand of JACXGM010000766.1, from coordinate 19,868 downwards.
TCATCTTCAACCAGATACTTTTTCCTATGTCTATATTTTCTTGTATTTCTTAAGAGGCGGACAATTTTCACCACAAAATAGAGGCACACTTTCACGGGCGGTTTTCTTACATACCGTGGAATACATAATTAGGTGTACTTTTTGCTTCCCCTCCCATCTCTTTATGGGACACTCCCACTTTCCACTTGACCCTCCCATGAATGCATATCCATGACACCCGGATATAAGTGTACGCATGTGCAGACTTGACACAAATTTGCTTCTGCAAGGCAAGACCATTACTATCGTGTTGTGCTACTCGTTCCATTGGGAACTTCAACTTCCGGTTGTACAACGGCACGGTACATGTCGCAAACGCACAAGTTGAATAATTTAAACGTATGCGACACACCGATCGCACCGCATCGCAAGCCCGCAAGGCAAACGCATCCTTGCAGATTGCTCCATTGACATTGAATGACTTCCGGCGCAACGCAACACATTTGACGTGTCCAGTGGACATCGCGCCTTTTAGTTCCTGCGACAGGCAGTCTGCACTTTAACCTCAGTGCGGCCTGCTTGTACGGTACATAAAGCTGGCGGTATACTAGATATTCCCGACCTGGCCCGCGCCAAAGTGACATCATCAGAGCGCCGTAACCATTTATACCTGTGCGGGATGCTCGCGACACAAGTTGCAGTCTTCTCCTGAACAGAGGTGTTGCAACCATAGATTGTTTATTACTGGATGGAGCCATGTGTGACATCACCCATTGGTTTGTTAAGATCTGATTTGGGTCATCGAATTTGCCGTTACGGGTGCAGACATCTTGGTTGCGGATGTGACAATTTTAGACGGGAGGGAGGAATAATCTAGCTAGCTAACTTATATTAATTGGGATGCTAATGAAAAACAGTATTAAAACATAATGTAAAACAAAATGTAACGTTACTGTCACGGTTCCAAATGGGAATAGATAGAGACAGGCGCGAAGGCTTCAATAATACAATAGTGTTTATTAATCCACACTCAGTTGTAAAACAAAACTGCCACGAGGGGCAAAACACGAAGACACAGGTAACACGGAACACGTCACAGGAAACAATGAACTACACAGAACAAACAAACCCACAGAACTAAATACCCAACTAACGAGGGGAGGATGTGCAGGTGTGGACCAAACAACAGAACTGATAGGCTCACCAAAACGTGACGGGATCATGTGACACAAAGAGCGGGAAACAAAACCAAAACATATAGGGGAGAAACCACCCTGTAGTGACACAGAACAAGGACAGAGTCTACAGACATTGTGACAGTTACTTACCGGAAAAAAGTGAAACGCCAACTACTTTGAGTGTCTTGTTGTACAGCCGAACGCCATAACCACGCCCTAAACGCCCCTTTGCTTTATCTACGATTTTAAAATCAACGAGACCATAATTTAAAAAATGAACATCTGATAAATTGTAGAAGGCATAAATCTAGCGATTGAGACCATATACTCATTTTGCAAATGTTTACTGAGGTAGCCTAATTAATCAAGTATATTATGTCTCTCATTCTCATAGACTATTACAGAAACCGAGCTCTTTTGCAACCAGACTTATCGCCCCCAGCTGGAATTCAGATAGAATGCAGGTTTAAGGCACTTCCTCATTTGTGTCAATTTGCCAAACTGGATGCTCACCCTGTGGTCGCAACTGAGGAGAGGCTACTGACTTTGATATTTTCACGGATTAGAAGAAGAAGAAAAAGTTAAACAATGGCAGAACTGGCAGCAGCATTGACGTTAATGTCAACAGTGGCTAAGATTATCTTAACTGTGTTGTTATGAACCATTTACAGTTTTATTATGGACCATTACCTGTGTTTTTATGAATCGTTTACTGTGCCCTTGAATTCGTCCATGCTTCCTTTTTTTTAGTTTTGTCGCGCACCACTGAAAAGAAAGTGGTGCGCGCCTTGGCTCGCGCGCTCGAAATCCCCGCGCACCAGCGAAATCTACATAATTTTGACGTCACTTTGGCGAGCACCCGGTCGGGAACGTTAAGTATACCGCAGGCATAAACTCGCCATGCTTTTACGCGCATGTTGCAAAACAAATACGCCTGAAGTGGGCGCAAAAGTGTTAATACATCTGGCTGTCAGTTCGGGACAGCTCAACCACATCCTTTGTCCAGCCACCTTGATCCAAGTAATCTCTTTGTTTGAAAAATACCCACTCTTGCACTTTTTCAGTACTTCTCCTGTACCTACGTTATGGAGAACAATCACTCTATAAGTAAGAGTACACCCTTTCTGATAAGTATTTTCAGTGAGTGGAACACTGAACCTGTGTCTCCCCTTTCCTAACGTGTATCGTAACACATCATTCATATGCTCAATGGTACAACTTAACTTTTCCTGTCTGTTTTCCAAATTGTTCCCTCCTAACAAGTTACTGCACCCAAAGTAGGCTATGTGTACTATACCCATGCACTAATAACATGATGTACATTTTGTCTGGAGAGAAAGAGATGGAGAGAGAGAGAGACTGTTACACACAACCCAGACAGCTTTCCTCTGCTCACACACAAGATTCTTATCTTACAGGTGCGTGCCCACACCCACTTTCCTAGAGAATTCCCAGTCCCTCCTTACTGTCTGGCCGACTCTGCAACTATTTTCACGCACACAGTTTTTCTCTGTATCGGGCCTTCAAACTGTTTTGAAGGGGTGTGTATCGGTCGTGCTCCCTGCACAACCCTCACCTCTATTCATCGGTCCCTACGTGAGCTTTACCTTTGACAGCTGTCACTCCATGTCACATCCCTTCATAAAGCATGCTCTTTCCTTCACTACCGCACTAAAGTCCGACGCATCCCTTTGTGACAGCGAATAATCTTTAACACCACCCGTTTTTCTTCCCAGCAGCCCTCTGTTTTCTTGGGAGGACACGACAGTGGGTTGATTATACTGTCTACCATACTGATGACACACTGTCTGTGTGTGCGATCAAACATATTGAAACAGTACATGGAAGTACAATGCCTTTCTCATGAAAATCATCTATCCTCATGAAAATGCCAACACATTCTTGATCTGGCCAACTGATGCATAAGGGTTTTTTCTTCACCAGATAAATAATTGTTCTGTAATCCACCACAGTTTTCCATGTTCTTGTGTGCATTTTGCAGTTCCAGTGTGCTCTTTCTTTTTAAGAACGTACCAAGTAGTTGATTTGGCCACACCTAATATTTTTGCTATCTCTCTGTTTGGTTTGTTTAGATTGTTCAGCCTACTGATGACCGGCTTCTCTGGCATGCCACACTTAAAATCAAATCTAGACATTTTATATGCTAACTTGTAAATCAACTAATAAGGGAATAACAAACACCTGGCCATGGAGCATCTGAGCAGCCAATTGTCTAATTACCAAATTGTCCAAAGGAGCGCGCACATATAAAAAGTCTGCACTTTGAGCTCACACACTGACACAGTGCCGGGAAATACAATCATGGAATGAACTGCAGTCAATAGAATAACATTGAATCCATATACCCAGAATATGAACTGGTGTGATGTGCTCGTTATTGGTAGTATATAGAGGGATATAATGAATTGAAAGCTCACAAAATTGCCCTACAATAACATACAATAGATGGTGAACATCTTATGTAATAGGTTATGTACAGTATGGTGAGTATATCATGTACCGGTATGCACATTTTCAGAATTACATGCATGTAGAGAGCAGAGATTTAGTGCAATGGAGTACTGTAATGCCATACAATAACAGTTGGAAACTGTCTTCAGAACGGCCTTCATTCTTGGTTCATTTTGATGAATTTGTTGGCTGCACATCTGTGATGCAAATCCCCTGTTCCACCATAATGGTGCTTGATTGGACTGAGATCTGGTGATTGTCGAGGCCATTTTGTTACAGTGAACTTTGACGTGTTGTGCATTCAGAGAAGCTCATCGGCAGACATTGGTTGTATTTAGTAGTTATTTGAGTTACGGTTGCCTTTCAGCTCAAACCAGTCTGGCCAATCACCACAAACCTCTGCCATCAACAATGCATTTTCACCCAGAAAACTCCCACCCACTGGATATGTTATCTTTTTCTGATCATTCTCTGCATACCCTAGAGATGGTTGTGCAGAAAAATCCCAGTAGATCAGCACTTTCTGAAATACATGCTTGGTTTGAACTCTAGCAGAATCATCTTGACCATGTCTACATGCCTAAATGCATTGACTATGCTGATTAGATATTGTCCTTAACATGCACTTGAACAGGTGTACCTAATGAAGTGGCAAGTTATTGTATATACAGTAATAAATTATTTTTCATATAGCACTTTTAACTGGAGCTTTACATACAGCACATGTGGTTTACTTATGTTATCCAATATCCATTTATACATACGTCCACAGATTGATCAGCCACATTTTCAAATACCTATTGAATGGAGCAGCAAAACCCTGAAGTCCAAAGCAAACACACAGGTAGGCCTACTGTAGCTGAATGATGTCATACCATCTTTGTCTTGATGGCAAGGTGGACACTTTCACTTGAATTACTTGTTCTTGTCCCTCATGCTCATTGTGTACTGTATCTCTTCTCCGTCAGAGCCTGCGTCCATTCCTGGCATCATGTCAGATGTTGCTGGCCCTGTTGGGCTCCCCCTCAAGCAGCACTGGTCTCCACCTTGGTCTGTTCATGTCCCTGTCTTCTGAGTTGGCTGTATTGGCTTCTCCTCTGGCCCATCGTAAGGAACAGGGCCTACTGTACCAACGCTTGACTATCAAAGAGCTCCAGGTTTCTGTCTTCCCTCTCTGGAACATAATCTTCCCATTCAAAAATCTACAGGCCTCTTAATGTTTTGATGTTTCTTATTTTGTTCACAGACCGTGGCCCCTGCCATTGATTGGCTGGGTTGTCTACAGGCATCCTTTCATCCCCATCGTGTTAGCCAATCGGATCACGTCCTCCTGCACAACCTTCCTTACATCATCCATATGTCGAAAATAATTGGCAATTGGCTTACCCGTCATGAAATGAGTGGCAGGTATTTTAATGTAATGAAATATCATAAAAGACAGGGTAACACTTTATTTTGAGAGTCCGAAAGGTATATGTGTATATGCTCTACAGATTATCTACAGACTATCGACAACATTTTAACAAATTTCTACTAACTCTAACCCTAATCCTAACCCTTCCCCTAATGTTAAGCCTAACTTTAACCATTACCCTAAACCATTTTGTAAACTTACCCCTACCCCTAACCTACACAATTAGTTGCTTATTACCAGATAGTTATTTGATGATAGGACTATCTGTAGAGCACCTACACATGAAATTTCAGACACTCAAAATAAAGTGTAACCAAAGACAGTAACTAACCTAAAATAGCAAGGGTAAAACAAATGACTGAGCAGATGAATGGTGCAGGTTTATCTCTGAAACAGAAGTAAATTTCCCTTAATTTGGTAAGTTGTGTCATTTAAATTCTGTGTCCATATGCTATATGTATTGTTATATCTTGTCTGCCTTAAACAGAGCAAAAAGGAAATACAAAACCTAAGCTAAACCCGTTCCTGTAGTTCTAAGTGGTTGGGTTCCATCTTCATGTTTAAGCACCCAATTGTAATTCTTCCAAATAATCATTGACGATAATAAAACAACCAGGAAGAACACACATCATTACTTCAGTTCTTTGTGCATCTTCTGGCAGAGAAGATATATAATACAGACTATGCCAATGGGAGAATGGGTCCAGGTATAAACCAGAAACAAAGTTCACTTTTACTTCTTCTTTAATTATTTTCTAAAAAATGAAATAAAAAAGGATTATTCTGGAAATCTCCACTAGGCCTAAGAACAACAAACCTTCAAATCTGGTTTAAAGTTTTTAATCACATAGAGCATTGTTTGCTCTGGTGAAGTGTGTCTGCATAATTACTAAAAACAAGTCATTTTCAGTCATGCTGTTAAACACACGCTAGTGAAAATTATCTGCAAAACCATGCGTCTCTGGTTTTACTATTGATAGGTATGTGATAGGGTGAAAAAATGTTGAACAATAATAATTGTCTTTCATGCAACTCTCTAACAATCTTTCCCATTGATGTTGGGTGAATTTATGCCACTCCTGGCACATAAATTCAAGCAGCTTGGCTTTCTTTGATGGCTTGTGATCACTCATCTTCCTCCTGACCAGATTCCAGAAGTTTCAACTGGGTTGATTTAAGAAAGAATTGCTGTGGTCTGACCATGGTGCATTTATTTATTTAAGTCCTTACTAGGCAAATACCCACCTTACCTAAGCTCATTTATCTCTAGAGCATCACCCACTCTCAACCTGTGCTCAAGCAGGTATATCTCTCTGGTTACCAAAAAAGCCCATACCGCCTTTGGCCGCCTCTCCTTCCAGTTCTCTGCTGCTAATGATTGGAAAAAATGACAAAACCCTTGACACTCGTCAGACCATTGTACGTATTGACTCCACCCCCTCACTTTGTTCATTTATGCCCTAGTGCCCCCATCAAACCTTTAATGCATCTTGCACATACTCATCCGCACAGCTGTCATTTGTGTATATTTTGCACACTATCATTTCCATAGTAATGCTCAAAATGTTACCTACTCTATAGTGTTATTTTTGCACTGCCACTTTGAATTCTCTAATCTACCAGTGCAAAGAGGGTCTAACTCAGTCCCTCTTTGCACTGACTTTACAGTATATCATACCTGGCGCATAATCTGAGTATCCTGCACCCTGTATAAGTACTTTGTATAACTTCATGTGTTACTTTATGTTGTCTGACTTGCACCTTGTGCTTTTATCTTTGTCAGGTAGTCGTTTCAAATTAGATCCTGTTCTCAATGTACGCACATGGTTAAATGAATTCTAAATAAAAATAATCAAAAGGCTTTATTGGGTTAAATAAAGGTGAAATAAAAAAATAAGAAAGTGTGCAAATATATACTATAGTAATAAACACGTTTGTTACCTGCCATGTCTATATTTACAGTGGTCCTCTTCACACCTTCATGATCTTCAGTCTACTTCACACTGTCATACCGGCACTTGACTCAAGGTTTTCTCAGACGGAGAAGAATTTCTCCTTAGCTCTGGGGACCAAAGAGGAGGTAAGCTGACTTCTCTAGTATTTGAATAACACCGGCTTTGATCGATCCTGATGTCTGTCAGTTGTACTTAATTGGTACTTGCTCATTTCAGGATATCCCTCGCTGGAGAACATGTGTTCTGCAAACAGAAAAAGGGTTTAATATGGTACTGACAAACTTACTGAGGGAGGCCACTACATACATAGAGGTGAGAGGCTGTGCATGTGCGTGTGTGTGTGTGTGTGTGTGTGTGTGTGTGTGTGTGTGCGTACATGTGTGCGTGCGTGTGCGTGTGTGGGTGTCTGTGCGTGTGCGTGCATGCGCGTACATGTGCGTGCGTGTGCGTGTGTGCGTGCATGTGCACGCGTGTGCGTGCGTGCGCGTGTGTGCGTGCGTGCGCGTGTGTGCATGTGCGCGTGTGTGTACATGCCTGCACAGAGAGAGCAAAGACAGCAGGAAAATGCAATAAAATGTTTGATAAAAACACATAGAAGCAATGAAAAGGCACACTGATTAATTTATGATATTGCATTATACATTTTGGAATTGTATTATCTGTTTGTTTAGGCAGAGGAGATGATTCAGAATGTCTTTTCCTCCATCAAGTCCAAGCTATCTGATGTCAGGTGGACAGATTTGGAGTCTCGCTTGTCTGTTATGAAAAAGGTAAAAGGTAAAAAGTGTATGTAATTTACTGAAACCCTCATTTAAACATGTGTTTTCTAATTTCCACTTTACATTTACAATCTGTGTTTTCCCAGATTTCATCTTTAACTCCAAGACTGGAATACAGCACTTTCAGTGAAGCTGAGCTGAATGATCAATATTTAAAGGTATTGTATTTTGTTCAGAGTAGGTCTTCCTTTACATTCCTTTTTTTTGGCCTTATTTTAGCAGTTAAGTTGTGAAACACAACATGGCAGATAATAGGTTAACTGCTTTACTCAGCGACCAAACATCAGATTGTTCAACATGTCGCCTCAGGAATTCATTTGAGTAAACCTTTTGTTTCTGCTCAGATGCTCTAAATGCAAGACTTCCTGCGGCCCCCAATGAGCTTGCATATATATGCGTACATTTACTGTAAATGTTCTGGTAGTTCATTTATCCAGATTTCTTGTCTTTGCAGGTGACAGTTGGTGAACACAAATATTTTTCCAACTACATCCAGGCTCTTTCTCTCCAGCAGCAGAGACGAAACCAACTACTCTCCCAGACGAAAGGAGCTGATATGTGAGTGCTGAGTTTCATAAAATGTCTGTGTGATTTTGTTTGGGCAGACGACGTGTTCAGTATGTATGGCAGTTTAGAACTATCTCTGTCTCTATCCCTCTTTATTCTGGCCCAGTTTGTCCATCACTCCATTTGTCTCCAGCAATGATCTCATCTTTCCCATGGGGATGTTTGTCCAGCCATACTTTCATCCTACCTATCCCAGGTAAACCAAACCGTACCTATCCCAAAGTAAACACTAACTAAATAAAACCTCAATCATACATTTTTAAAAGACAACACGTGCTATTGAAAACGCCATGCTTTTGTGACAGGGCAATCAATTTTGGGATGTTGGGGACCTTGATGGCCAAAGATATTCTCCATCTCCTTTTGCCAAACAGTAAGGAGGTTATCTGCTCTCTGTCTTTCTCTGGGGATATGTTTAAAAAAATGGAACAATGTTTATGGTTTGTATTGTGCTCCTATGCTGTTTGTGCATGTGTGCGTGCTCTAATCACCCTGCCTTCCCTGTGCTAAAGTCTATTCTCAGAGTGATTCTCCCAGGTCCATAGGACAGTGTGTTTGGTCCCAGTATTTAAATGTGACAGAAAGCAGTGGGACAGTTGGGCCCTTGTCACCGAAGCACCAGCAGGAGGTGTGGGTGCAGTACTCCGCCCTGCAGGTGGCGCTACAGGTCAGTTTACTGGAATTGAGAATCTAGGGTATCCATCAAATTATTAGCATGCAGGATGAATATGTTTGTTATCCAAGGGGGTAAGCCAGCATCCGGAAAGCGAAGCTCCTATGCAGAGATTCTGAGGCTACCAAGACACCACGTTCCGTTAGCATTCCATAGACTCCCATTCCTTTTTTTGTCAGTTTGAGAGTGAATAAATTTACATCTGAAGTGTTTAAAGACTCTATTTGCCCGTTGTTTATTTTTAAAGAGACACGAAAATCTGTAAAATATTTTTGTAAAAATAGGCTAACGATTGTGTCAAAACCACGCCACTTTCTGTTGCACAGTAGAGAAATTACTGTATAGTGCAGGAGAAGCTCACTGGCAATCAGGGAGACGTGGAGGCATACAGTCAAGGGAGAAGCCCATAGAGAGTCCATGAAAATCAACGGAAACAAAATATTTCAGCAACATTTTATTGGATTCGCAAGAATGTGGCAAGTGAATTCATATGAAGTAAGATTCGTAATGATTCAGATTTCTCTTGGCACAGATACCAGAAGAATTACAACTTTCAGACAGGTTCCTCACGTCAAATCTATGTCGTCAAGCTCAGCTTGAGGATGCGCAATACGCTCGGCTACCACCAGAAATGTGCTTCTAATTTACTTCACTTGGTTTCCGTCGAAATATATGTTGTCACTTCGTCCATTTTATATACTGTCTATGTTGTTATCAGATGTGTGTGTTTGAGGCATATTCTTTCCTTTTCCCCATTTATCCCATGCTGTTTATGTCTCAGGCTTACATTGAGAGTTTGAAGAAATATCCTAAGGACTTTGCTCTCTCAGGCCTTTCCCACACTCATCTGTTCCTCACATCATTCACTCAGGTAAAGATAGTAATATGATGTGTCACACCAAGATTTTTTCTTATAAAGGTCAAACTAATCATGCTTTATTTATAACTGTATTGATCATCTTTTTTCAGATCAACTGTGACTCTGACCCATACCATGAGTTCATGCCCTTTGAACCTTCCTTTCTGGTTACTGTCATCTGTGGAAACTCTGACCTCTGCCCACTGACTATCATCTGCCCTGATAAACCCAAACAACACTTCTTACAGACATGCTGACAGTGTTTTGTAGTCATAACTCCTCATGGTTTTAACAGTGCAAAGCCATTAATGAACACAAGACTCTGATTTGAAGAGCAATCGCACAGAACTTCCAAGTCCAAAAGCCGATGACAGGAGACTGGATTATTTATCATCCATCAACATTGTCTTGGGATGTCCAGGAGATGGAAGAGTTCCCGCTGGGTTATGAAATAAAACTAACCATTGTGTCTTTGAGCTTAAGTAGATTGTATGAAACAAGCACCTTGTTATCCATAAGGATACTATGACAGTTAGGAGACATCACGTCTGCCAAAGAGTTGTTGAAAGAGTATGTATGACTACGAATATTGTAAATACATAACAGTCTTAGATGTGTGGCTGATATTTCTACAAAAATAAAGTTGAATGTTTGTGAAAAGGGACTATTTTTCATACTAACTTTATAATATTAGTTTTAAATTCATATTCTAACTTCTAATTGCCGTATACGGGCCAGGTCCCTAAATATGAAATAATCGGTACGAATGTGAATGTTGAATCATGAATGTGAAATGAGCTTGCAAGGTTTCACGGACACGTTGAACCTACCTAGTTCAAGAGTAAAAAATCAAGTTAATGTCGATTTCCACTTAGATTTACTTTTTTGTCCATGGCAATAGTCTTAAGCCTTGCACATGAAACCCGCCCTTAACGATTATGCCACGATTTTGACAAATTTGGAAAAACTCCGCCTTCCTCAAAGTGACGTGTTATTTCCGCGACTATTCGGTTCAGAAGCATAGACAGTGGTTCAGAAGCAACATGGCAGCACCCGGAGGTGTAAAGCGTGGTCTTGAACAGTTAGATAAGTATGATCCCAAACCAGCAAAACATATGCGTAGCCTACACGATCGCATGACGGAGAAGCGACTAGTTGTTGTTTTAGAAGGCGCTACGCTGGAAAGCGTTAAGGTAAAGACAAGTACTTGTTTTATCAGATAGGCCGCTATGTTTGCAAACTACCGCTAGCGGTGGCTCTTACTTGGTGCGTATTGAATGTAAACGCTCCCGTTTCCACGGTCGAGGGGATATGGAACAGGTTTCTCTCAAGAATCATAAATATAACTTTGAAATTAAGATGTTTATGATAAACCAGCTCCGATATTTTATTACATTATGTCTGTTGCATCATTTATGGTCTGTTGTAAGTTTTATTTAACCAGGTATGGAGGTATGGTTAGGAAGTCAGACGTTTGATTCCCGACTGTGCCAAATGTTGTGTCCTTGGGCAAGGCACTTTACCCTAAGTTGCTTCCGGGGAATGTCCCTGTATTTACTTTAAGTCCCTCTGTATAAAAGCGTCAGCTAAATGGCTAAAAATGTAAATACAGTACTGATTTTTCCTTAGGTTGGCAAGACATTTGAGTTGTTGAACTGTGACCAACATAAGAGTATGATCATCAAAGATGGACGGGACCCTGGAAAGATTCGTCCTGACATAGCACATCAGGTAAGTTGCTGTTATTTTCATTGACTCTAGGCCTACCTGTCATTTTTACTCTCCTCTGACCTGGCTTTATCTTGTTTTATTCCCTAGTGTTTGTTGATGTTAATGGACAGTCCATTGAATCGGGCAGGTCTCCTACAGGTGTATATCCACACAGAGAGAAATGCCCTGATAGAGATCAACCCACAGACGCGCATCCCCCGAACCTTTACCCGCTTTTGTGGCCTCATGGGTAAGTCTGCTGCTGGATAGAACTCATGTTGCTGCATCCATTCCAGAATGAATATGATGGTTTTGGAAATGCTGCTCTGTCCGTATATGTTTTTTCTCCAGATTTACAGGCCACTCAAATCTTTCCTATCACTATGGCCAGTAAATAATATAAATGTATAATGCTATTTCTAGGTTTCATTATTGATTGGTTATAAAAACTATATATATTTCCATGTTTTATTTAGGCTGGTAGCTTCCAGATGTACCTGAATTGTAAGCCTTGTGTACTGTAACTCCCCTTTAATGAATGGGAAGCCCTGTGTACTGTAACTCCCCTTTAATGAATGGGAAGCCCTGTGTACTGTAACTCTCCTTTAATCCCAGTCCAGCTCCTGCACAAATTGAGTGTGAGGGCTGCTGATGGTCCTGATCGCCTGCTTAAGCTCATCAAGAACCCGGTGTCGAACCACCTGCCCGTTGGCTGTGTCCGTATCGGTACCTCTTTCTCTTCTGGGGATGCGGTTAATGCCCGCTCATTGGTTCCTGAGGAGGGGCCAGCTGCCGTAGTGATTGGAGCGTTTGCACATGGTGCGGTGAGTTGTGCTCATGCCGTTTGCACGGATTTAGGATCAGCTTAACAGACCCATCATCAATAACCTTCAGGAGGAGAACAGATTTTGGATTTGTGTTAAGAGGCAGATTAAGGGGAAGAAGCACAGTTGATTTGAGCAGTGTGTGGACCACGCTATTTGTACAGTCATATGCAAACGTTTAGGCACCCCTGACAATTTCTGTTAGTTTCATTTATAAATAATTTGGTGTTTTGATCAGCAATTTCATTTTGATCTATCAAATATCTGAAGGACACAGTAATATTTCGGTAGTGAAATGAAGTTTGTTGGATTAACAGAAAATGTGCAATATGTATCGACACGAAATTAGACAGGTGCATGAATTTGGGCACCCTTGTCATTTTGTTGATTTGAATACCTGTAACTACCTAGCACTGTTATGTTATAACACACATTGGTTTGGTGAGCTCATTAAGCCTTGAACTTCATAGACCGGTGCATCCAATTATGAGAAAAGGTTTTGAAGGTGGCCAATTGCAAGTTGTTGTTCTTTTTTACTCTGAAGAGTGGCAACATGGGGGGCCTCAAAACAACTCTCAAATGAACTGAAAACAAAGATTCTTCAACATTATGGTTTAGGGGAAGGCAAAAAAAAGCTATCGTAGAGATTTAAGCTATCAGTGTCTACTGTGAGGAACATAGTGAGGAAATGGAAAACCACAGGTACAGTTCTTGTTAAGGCCAGAAGTGGCAGGCCAAGTAAAATATCAGAGAGGCGAAGGATAGTGAGAACGGTCAAACACAGCCCACAGACCACCTCCAAAGACCTACAACATCATCTTGCTGCAAATGGTGTCACTATGCATCGTTCAACAATTCAGCAAACTTTGCACGAGGAGAAGCTGTACGGGAAGGTGATGCGGAAGAAGCCTTTTCTGCACACATGGCACAAATGGACATTTGGACAAGCCAGCTTAATTTTGGGAAAAGGTGCTGTGGACTGATGAGACAAAGATGGAATTATTTGGTTATAACTAGGGGTGTCATGCATGGCGGCAGAAGAACACAGCACTCCAAGACATACTTGCTACCCACAGTAATATTTGGTGGAGGTTCCATCATGCTGTGTGGCCAGGGAATCTTGTTGAAGTTGAGGGTCACATGGATTCCACTCAATATCAGCAGATACTTGAAAATAATGTAGAGTAATCAGTAACAAAGTTGACCGGTAACTGGATATTTCAACAAGACAAGGACTCAAAACACTGCTCAAAACCTACTCTGGCATTTATGCAGAGGAACAAGTACAATGTTCTGGAATGGCCATCCCAGTCCCCAGACCTGAATATCATTGAAAATCTGTGGGGTGATTTGAAGCGGGCTGTCCATGCTCGGGAACCATCAACCCTAACTGAACTGGAGATGTTTTGCATGGAGGAATGGTCCAAAATACCTTCATCCAGAATCCAGACACTCATTACAGGCTATAGAAAGTGTATAGAGGCTGTTATTTCTGCTAAAAGAGGCTCTACGTAATATTGATGTGATATTTCTGTTGGGGTGCCTAGATGTATGCACCTGTCTAATTTTGTTTTGATGCATATTGCACATTTTCTGTTCATCCAATAAACCTAATTTCACTATTAAAATATTACTGTGTCCTTTAGTTATTTTATAGAACAATATTAAATTGCTGATCCAAACACCCAATTATTAAATGAAAATCATGGAACTTGTCAGGGGTGCCTAAACGTTTGCATACGACTGTATACCATGTCGTTTTAGCCAACCTGCTAGATTCCTGTGTGAGGAAACGGAAGTGTTTGCTCACAATTGTCTTCCTCAAAACAGCATCCACTCAGAAACTGAGGCAAAATGCAGCAGTTTTTTTCCAGACAGGAAATTGTTTAGTCTCCTCAGGTCATGGCTAGAAGGGATACAGCTCATGTCACAGTGGCCCAAAACTGCCATGAGAGTTGCATTTCTTAGATAGGGATTGGAACTAATGATAGGTACTTGATGATGGTGGTCAGTATAATTAATTTTAATAGGTTTTTCTGCGGATGAAATAGATAATAACATCTTAGTTTAACCTTGCACTTTGTGTGGAAAATATATTTATGGAAATTGCTTTAGTTTTTTTTTGTATAAGTCTGTCACATAGTAGCCTACTATGGACAGCACAGCACTGCTACAGCAAGCAGGGTGAAAGGACACATCACTGCCTAGTAGATGGATGAACTTGCATCCAGGTGGTTTCCAGCAACAGTATTTCGGCATTAATTTATCCTACGAAATAGCTAAGATCTCAATAGGAAATAAAATAAATAGTTCACTTTAGTTGCCGTTGCCGCCAGCGACGGCACCTCTACAACTGTGTGTTCTAGATGTCGATAAGTACCAGACTGTATTGACCTTTGCAAGTCATCATTTACATCGCTCACCCATCATCATAAGCACAACGTTCTTCGACACACTAACTCACTTCTGGTGTGGCCATTCAGACACCTAATTAGCTACAATATCAGTTGGCTGGCTGACTTGGCTAGCTGTTGGATGAAAAGATTTAACTGGCTAGCTACTATTGCGGGCGGAAAATCTTGTCTGGTGTGAAAGTATGATGTCATTTTGACATGAGCTGTATCCCTTTTAGCCATGCCTGCTAGTCATGACTGGTACCGCTGAATGTATGGCATGAGTTTAAGGAGACAGTGTTGGCAAAAAAACATTCCCAACACTGATGAGCGGAATGTACTCTGTTACAAAATTATTTAATAGTACACCAGTATACTAAAATAGATGTTAGATGTGCTTTGTCTGCATGTATAGCATATTACTACGCTAGCAAACAGTGTAGGACCTCCTTGGACCTCCTCCCCTAAGTGTTGTTGAGAAGATCACAGGATTGTCTTTACTATGAGGAAAGAATGTCACTGCCACTGTTGACCAATCATTGATAATTGGGAATATACTGTGTTTACTTTACCTCAGTACCCTCAAGGAGAAATTTTTGTGTGTATGAACACACAATAACAACACAAATTAAATTGGCTGCCACAAAATGTCATAATGTATGCACACAATGTTGGGAATTTTGAAGAGGCAGCAATGTGTCAGTGTTCTGAGGGAGAGGCGTACATCATGTTGACTTGCCCCAGAACTCTTCATCAGGCAGTGGAGCTGTTATCCAGCTTCTTTGTAAGTTTGGCTAGATGAACCACTGAAAGTGTAGCACACAACTGGCTGATGCGTAGGAAGTTGATTGCTCAGTGGTCAGACTTGTAGTTGGAAGGTCGCCGGTTCGATTCCCGGCTGTGCCAAATGTAGTTATGTCACTGAGCAAGGCACTTAAACCTAAAATGCTTGAGGGAGAATATCCCTGTATTCACTGTAATGCCTGCAGTATACTTAACGCACCCGACCGGGCACGCTCCAAAATGATGTAGATTTTGCTGGCGCGCGGGGAGTTCGAGAGCGCGAGCCAAGGGCGCTCACCACTCTTTATTTTCAGTGGCGCGCGACAAAACGGAAACAGAAAGCATGGACGAGTTCGAGGGCACAGCAAACGGTTCATAATAACACAGTTAATGGTTCATAATAATACTGTGTAAATGGTTCATAACAAAACCGTTAACATAATCTTAGCCACTGTTGACAGTAATGTCAATGCTCCTGCCAGTTCTGCCATCGTTTACCTTTTTCTTCTTCTTTTAGTCTGTGAAAATATCAAATTCGGTAGCCTCTCCTCAGCTGCGACACCTCTGTTCAGGAGAAGACTGCAACTAGTGTCGCGAGCACCACGCACGAGTATAAATACTTACGGCGCTCCCATGTTGTCACCTTGGCGCGTGCAAGGTCAGGAATCTGTAGTATGCTGTGCGCTTAAGTCACTCTAGTAAAGATTAACAGCTGAATGACTGAAATGTAAATGTAGGCTAAGCTCAGCACCTGAAAGTGCACTCCACATTGGTAGTAGTCGAGTACAGTCACCCTACAATATCTCTGCACACCTTTAAGGTGAGCGCACATGATTTTAGGGTTTTCGTTTGCTTGGCATCCAATTGACCGCTAACTCACCTCATGCTGTGTTTTGTGAACCACTCTTTGTTAGCAACTAGTGACGAGCGATTCCTCTGTTAGTATCCAACCAGCATCTTGACTCTAGATAGATAGATAGATGCTCATACACATTGTAGATGTTGGATTCTGATTTTAACTGATCAAGAATTGGATGACGTTTGTCCAGTGATTATTTATTGGTTTTAACCATGATTTTCCCTCTGTCTTAGGTGAAAGTGGACTACACAGATAAGACTGTGTCCATCAGTAACTACCCACTATCAGCGGCTCTCACGTGTGCCAAGATGTGCTCAGCCTTTGAGGAGGTCTGGGGTGTGTTGTGAAGTTGGCAGCCCACTGCTGCTCCAGCTGTCAGCATGGACAATGTTCTACGTGGACTCAGAAATCATTGGGCAGTTACCTTAAGGAGCACTGTTCAGAAATGGTCAATTTCAATGGCCTGTGGATTTGTATGCTACTATCTTTGTATGTATTTGACTATTGAACATTTTCAATATCAAATGTAATCCTGTTCTAAAGAAGGCAAGAAATCTAGTCCTTATTACGGTGTCATTTTTGTTGTATTTTTACATGTATGCAGTGCACAATTTTTATTCCATGGATGTACAGTTGAAATAAACTGTTTGTCCTTAAGTTTGAGATTTTCTTCGTCCAAAACAGTGAAAGTAGGGGGGAAATGCAGCTGTAAAAATGGGGGATCATGTTTTAATTATCAATGTTGTAATAATTACTTGAATGTTCATAAAATATATTATTTAATTGATAAAACACTAAATTCTAAGGCTACAGTAGTAAGATTATAATCTCTAATTGTGTAGATCTTAATCTCAGGCCATAGTCTTATTCCATTTTCTACAAGGAAACCAGTCTTTCTGCAACCATAGTTGTGTGTATCCAAGGCTTTAGTTCTGTGGGTTACAAACGTTTTGGAGTATTTGTTATTGCTTTTAATCTTTCCTGCATGTGAAGCCTTTCCTACAACTGTCTTGTCATTACTAGCTGGTTTAATGGGGAGAAACAGGGAACATACACTTGACAAGTGTTCTGGCCCTGAAGGGCATTTTATTAAAATACATTTGAGGTGCAAATGGTTAAATCTACTCCAAAGCAAACCACTGTGGAGAGGAGGTGGTGACTTCACTCACTGGTGGGGGCTCTGGAGGGATAGTTATGGGCAGACAAAGGCCTCTGCCTCCCTGCTCTCTTGCACAGCACCAAGGTCAACAGCTTCTCTTTCCCTAGCCTAAACGGATCATTTGGAGTGCTCCTTTATCTTTCCTGACGAGGTCCTGACTCCTGATTCAGGCAGCATTGCAGGGGCGTAGCTAGTACTAATGGATGCCCCTGGAAGGTTCCGGAACTAGTCAGCCTTTGATAGGGCCGTTGGTGTTATGTTATGCTGATAAAGATGGCGGGTGCATATTCATCACACTGGTTATTGTGACTTAACAGATTATTTTTTTACTTGCCAGCTGGATTTTGTGACTTGTTGGCTGGTTTAGATGACTTGCCCACTGGATAAGTTGTTTGGCCTCCTAGTTTCAGGGCTTTTTCCTGCTGATGTTTGCTTCAAAGTTCTGTTTTCTGGCCTCTCATTAGGGACTGTTTGTTAGTTATTGGGGGAGAGAGTTGGTCAAACTTGATATACCCAATGCCAAAATAATTTTAACTTGATGCATTCCTTGTCTGTAAAAGCCTCCCTATTTAAATATTCCCAAAAATTAAATAAAGTTCGCTTACTTACCAGCTATGTGTGAAGTGCATCACATGCATTTTCCTACACATGCCGGTTCAAAAAATGATGAAGTAGAATTTATGGAAATAAATGCTAAGGTTTTATTAACATCAGAACCACAAATCAGTTTCCCTTCATACAAATATAACTGCTTTACAAATGAAAAACCCTCATCATACAACAAACTGCAAGCACAGCACACTGAATTTACACACGTCATTGTCTGCTTCAGGCTGCACATTGTTACACCATGTAGTTAGGTACCGGTTTATTTTTTAAATTTATTTTTACTGTTTTCTACATTGTAGAATAATAGTGAAGCCATTAAAACCATTAAATAACACATGGAACAACCAAAAAAGTGTTAAACATATAAAAGTACATTTTTTTCAAAGTAGCTACCCTTTTTGACAGCTTTGCACACTCTTAAACGTTCAGTATACTCGCCGTTGCCGACCTGGTGCAACGGCGAGTGTGACATCATGGGAGCACCGCAAATGTACAAATCCACTTGTCCGTACTACACTTCTGGCATGTGGCGTCGGGACGTCACCCTCAATTTATACATTGATGGGCGTTCCTCAAGTACAGCTGGGCAACAGCCACAATCAGTTTCTCCTCCATTTTCGCTACATTTACAAGAAAAGACCCACGGCGACCAGGGATTGAACCCAGAACCTTCTTGTTGTGAGGCCACAGTGCTATCCATTATGCCACCGTGTCTGTTTGCGTTCTGTGAAATTAAGGTTTGTAAAAGCCCATTATTATGTCTGTACATTTTATAGCAAGATGAGCTCAAGTAAGCAGAGAAATTACAACTCCAATCAGTAGGGCTTGGAGCTTTAGCTGGCCTATGGCAGCTTCGTCAGGTACGGCAGCTCTCACGTCAGGTTCGGCAGCTTCTTCGTCAGGTGCGGCAGCTCTCTCGTCAGGTGCGGCAGCTTCTTCGTCAGGTACCGCAGCTCATCAGCCCGTCCGTCAGATAGCACTAGAGCACTACTCGGTCAGGTAGCACTAAAGTTTTAAGCTGAAGTAGCTGACGTGAGAGCTGCCACAATTGACGAAGAAGCTGCCATACCTGACGAGCGAACAGCCTGATGAAGAAGCTGCCGTAGTCATTTATTAACATTTATTGTTATAGCCTATGTTGTTGGGCCAGGCTTACATTAAATTAAATGTGTTAAACGTTTCACTTATCTAAGCACAGACGAAAATATAAAATTGCTCTCTCTTTTCTAAATTAAAGAAGATCTGATCGCGACTATAATGCTATGACAAACTGCTGCCGGGAATCAAGCCATCTGATTTAGCTCTCTCCTGACAAGCAGCCAGAGTATCTGCTGTAATATGATCCCGGGCCGGCCGTAGTCTCACCTGATGCAGATTTCTACTGAATGAATAAGCTGCTGTACTTCAGCTGCCGTAGAAGGTACCGTGATCCAGGGCCGGCCAACCCAGTTACCTGACGTTGGCTAACATATAGGGACCAAGATCACTTAGGGGGCCCAACAAATGATTATTTTTTATATATATCATCCGCGGTCGGTGGATCTTAATTGGGGAGGACGGGCTCGTATTACGCTCAGAACTGGAGTGAATGGAATGTGTTCAAATCAAAAAAACAATTGGTTTTGTTCGTTGCGCACCATTCCATTCACTCCGGT